>SJYA01002815.1:93280-149637 GCA_006410615.1 Neotragus moschatus
CGGGATTGGGAGCTCATATACACTTGTCGCTGATTCATGTCAATGTATAGCAAAATGAATACAGTATTGTAAAGCAAAACAAACTAAAAAATAAAAATTTAAATAAAAAAATAAAAAATAAAATTAAGTTTGAGAAAGCTTCACTATGCTGAAACAAGAGTTGAAAATAAATTATGAAATTTACTTATCATGTCCAAACATTTAATGATATTATATCTGATGAATTATCATTGTAGAAAAAGATGTTAACTTCGTTCACATAAACTGCTATCACTTATGTTTTAAGAGAGATACATTTTAAGTATCTTTTTAATGAGAAAAATGAGAAGAACCATGTAATGTGAATAACCAGTATCAAACTTCTAGACACAGATCTGCAAATTTAAAAGTAGTATGAATTACAAAATATTTGCCTCCATGTGCAACTATAATGTATACTGTGCTAATTCGTAAGAAACCACACAAACCACTGGAACGACAAACTCAGAAAGAGAAAGAAGATTGATATGCAATACTACAAGGAAACTATACTTTGTTATTTAAGAATTGCATTCATGTTGAGAGGAAGGATCTGACTAATTAATCTATCCATGTTCTTACCAAACTAAGTACTCCTACTGTTTAAAATCTTGCTGCCTTGTGAGCAGAGTCTATCTCTGATAGTGGTGATGGCCACAAAAAAATCACATTAGATGTAGTATAATTTAATCACATTAGATGTTTTGTTTTGAGGACATGAATAAAGCAAGTGGAGAAGCATTTCCCTGGGTTCTGAGAGTGTGTATTCCTGAGAGTTCAGTTACAGGTTACCAGTTTCCATGTGAGAAGCACCCATGTCTTCTTTCTTTTTCTTATGATAGCTTAGCAAGTGAAAGTGTTAGTCGCTCAGTTGTGTCCAACTCTGTGACCCCATGGACTGTAGCCCACCAGGTTGCTCTGTCCATGGAATTTCCCAGGCAAGAGTACTGGAGTGGGTTGCCATGCCCTTCTCCAGGAGATATTCCCAACCCAGAGATCAAACCTGTGTCTCTTGCACTGCAGGCAGATTCCTTACCATCTGAGCCACTAAGAGATAAAATTTACATAACATGATACACATCCCTTGAAAGTGGTTTTTCGTATGTTCACCCTAAAAGTAAACTCTGAACCCATTACCAATCACCTCCTGTACTTCTCTCCCCACCAGACCCTGGAAAAAATCTACTTAATGTGTCTATGGAATTATTCTGGACATCTCATATAAATAGGATCATATAATTTGTGGCTATTTGTGTCTGGCTTCTTTAACATATTTTCAGCATTTAACTGTGTTGTGGCATTGTCAGCACTTCATTCCTTTTTATAGCTGAATACTGTGATATGGATATCACATTTTGTTCATTTATGAGTCAGTGGACATTTGGGTTGTGTCTACTATTTGACTATTACAAGTAATGCCACTGTGAAGATTTGCATACAAGTTTTGTGGAACATGTTTTCATTTCTCTTGGGTCTACACCTAGGAATGGAGTTACTAGGACACGTTGTTACTCTATGCACAGCGTTTTAAGGAACTAATCAAATGACTTTACAAAGTAGTTGTGCAATTTTACAACTCTACCAGCAAAATATGAAAGTTCTAATTTCTCCACATGCTTGTCAACACGTGTAGTTGCCTTTTTCATTATAGCTATGTTACTGCTGCATTACTGTTTAAACCCTTTACAAGTGTTAACTTATTTGATCCTCTCAATAATGCTATATCCAGAAGAGGGAATTCAGAGAGGTTCAGTAACTTGCTGAGCACTCACGCACTGGAGAGTGGCAGAGCTCTAACAAGGAATAAGTTACCAAAGAAAACTCTGGATACTCAAGGGAATGATAACAAGTTGGGGAGACTTTCACCTCTTTTAAATGAGATCTTCCTGAATTTAAGATAAAACCATCTATGCTATGCAAGATAGGCTCCTGTTGATGTACACTCAATCCACTTCTGACTTAATATTTCAGAGTTAGGCTGTATTGGAGCTCAATATTGAAAACAAAAGGGAGTAAAATAACCTCTGAATATTCATTTCAATTAAGGCAAAATTTTCCATTTAGTCAAGAATAAAACATACTAGCCAATGATATTATTTTGTGATTATTAATTTGAAATTTTAAAAAATAATTTTAAAAAGACTTCAAAAGTTTTGTTCTCCAAGTATTATTTTGGGCAAAAACAATTTCTGAAGTACATATCTACATATTCTTAATGAATTCAGTGGAAATTGACATAAGAGCCATTTTTATGTTTTAATTCCATGAATACACACACCACCTTTTAAAATTCTAATTTTATCATAATTTATAA
Source organism: Neotragus moschatus (assembly GCA_006410615.1). Lineage (NCBI taxonomy): Eukaryota > Metazoa > Chordata > Mammalia > Artiodactyla > Bovidae > Neotragus > Neotragus moschatus. The sequence continues at coordinate 95,613 of SJYA01002815.1, forward strand.
ATGTAAAAAGCAGACAGTCAGATATGATTGAGCGACTTTCATTTTATATATTTTTATAATAATCAGACAGAAGTATATCTTTTAATATTTGTTCTTAAGAGTATAAGTGTCAGCTTTTTTAGGAACAAAGCAATTAAGTAAATGCAATTAATTCAGTGCCTATAAAATATGTGAAAGAGTCTTCAACTCTTACTTTGGGAATCTGATTTCCAGGTGCATGTGCTCAGTCGTGTCCGACTCTTTGTGACTCCATGGACTGTAGCCCACCAGTCTCCTGTCCATTGGATTCTCCAGGCAAATACTGGAGTGGGTTGCCATGCCCTCCTCCAGGAGATCTTCCCGATCCAGGGATGTGAACCCTCGACTCTTTAATGTCTACCTGAATTGGCAGGTGGATTCTTTCCCACTAGCGCCACCTGATTTCCAGGACTATGTGCTGTTTAAGAATACACTTGTGTATGAGTGCAAAAAACTCCAAGGCTGAGTTGTCTTTGGAAGAGACATCACAATGGAAGATACTGCTCATGTCCTAACTGCTTATACACAGACAGTGATATTCGATAAGGAGCAGAGGGAAGAAGGAAAGGGTATTTATAGAATCAGTGACCCCACTCATGTTCCTTCTGACCATTTCCTTATTCTTCTTTTTATGTTGTTAAATTTTATCTTTACTTTTTTGACCACGGCACACAGCATGCAGAGTTCCCCGACCAAGGATCAAATCCGCATTCCCTGCAGTGGAAGCATGGAATCTTAACCTGGACAACCAGGGAAGTCTCTCCTTATTGCTTCTTAAGTAGCTCATTTACTTGAAACACTTGAAAGGCCATTTTCAAATTCAGGTTACAAGCTGCCTTACAAAAAGCAAGACTGCCTCAAAGGAAACAGAGTTACAGAGGAAGGTTGGTATGAAGAAATGATTAGTTTGGAGGAAAAAATCCATTCTCTTTTAGAACAGATTTGTATGTTTGTAGTTTAGGACATTTTGGATGTGTATATAGTGTCATTTGTTCACAGGGAATCATTCCTGATGATGTTATATGGATATGCACACTGTAACACAGTTATTACTTTAACAGTTTCATTGAGATATAATTCACATACCATACATTTCATTCACTTAAATGTACAATCCTTTTTATGATATACAGGAGTACAATGTTATATATAATATGGGACCCTATGATATACCTTTTAAAGCTTACAGTCTCTTGGTGGTAGAGTTTAGAGGTACAAGAAACATTATAGGGCCCAAGTAATTATTTTAGCTTTCAAAAAGTCTAATAAACCTCCACAGTAGCTTTGTTTTTGCTTTAAGGAAGCAAACACTCTTGCTTTAAGGAAGGAAGTTAGAGATGTTTGCCTCTCCAGAAGTTTAAATGCAATTATAAAATTTCCACCACCTTCAGTGGTGTGGACAGTGTTATTTTCATGTTGTTAAAACACGGAGTGAAGCTGTTTGAAGTTTTGAGGCATAACCTCACCAGTTTTCCAATATAGCCATGGTATATAGCAAAATTTTTACAGTTTGTTTCCTTTTATGACTTTTGGTTATACACATGGAAGTCATTCTCATGGTTATAGTTTTCACTGTTGGTGGTGATCGTTAGGGTTTTAGTAGGTGATAATCAATCATGTCCTTTTCCTTGATTTGTTCAGCAACAAATGAGAAATAAAATGCAGGAGTCAGACAGAAATGAAAATATCAGCTTTATTACTGATAAAATGGATTGTAAAGCAAAGCTTAGGTATATAGCCATAAGGACGTCCTTGGATCATTGATTAGGTTTGGTGCTAGTACTGGAAAATTCAAAATAACAGTAGCATCAATGATGGAAAGACTATTTCACACCTAAACGTCCAGAGGGGTCAGATCAAGATTGGTACAGAGCATTGCACAATATACCATCCCCAGAGTCCTTTCATTGTTGCTGCTTTGCTGTGTGTGGTTTCCTTTTCATTTAGGGGACTAGGATGCATGCTCCAGCTCCAGTTATTATGTATACCTTACAGCCAAGAAGAAAAAAGAGGTGGGTAAGGGAAGAATGTCTCAATTTAAGGACACATTTTCCCTCATATTCTACTAACTGCAACATAGTCCCTTAGACACATCTAACTAGGAAGAATGAGTACAGTAACATATGAATGAGTTCTGTTCAAAGAGCATGTTAATAAGTCCAATTTGTTCATTAAGTCCAACAAAGTTAGCCTAGGTACCCAACTAACACAGGCTTCCCAGGTGGTGGTAGTGATAAAGAATCTGTCTGCTAATCCAAGAGACACAGGAGACTCAGNCATCTAACTAGGAAGAATGAGTACAGTAACATATGAATGAGTTCTGTTCAAAGAGCATGTTAATAAGTCCAATTTGTTCATTAAGTCCAACAAAGTTAGCCTAGGTACCCAACTAACACAGGCTTCCCAGGTGGTGGTAGTGATAAAGAATCTGTCTGCTAATCCAAGAGACACAGGAGACTCAGGTTTGATCCCTGGGTCAGGAAGATCCCCTGGAGGAGGAAATGGCAACCCATTCCAGAATTCTTGCCTGGAAAATTCCATGGACAGAGGAGCCTGGCGGGCTACAGTCCATGGGTCACAAAGAATTGGACATAACTGAGCACACACCCAACTAAAACAACTGACTATATAGTACTGTACTGTGGTAGGTTTATAATACTTGTCACACAAATACATAAAAAAGAAACATACACACAAAATAAAACATTTTTAATCTTACAGTACAGTACCTGGAAAAGTACATTAGTGCAGTACAATAGCTGGCATACAGGGGCTGGCTGAATGAACAGGCAAGGAGGGTGCAAGGAGAGTTACTGACAAAGGAGGTGAATGATGGTAGAGCTGAAGCATCGTCAGCAATAGGAGATGGAGGGCAAGCTGCAGCTTCACTCACACCTGACGTTGAGGGAATGCATGTCTGCATCTTTGACAGTTTGCAACTTGAAGGTTTGCATGTAGAGTACTTACTATGTTCTCAATAGTCACATACCCAGCTAAAAACTGAGAATTCTGATAGGAAGGGAGAGAGTGTTGCTGGACAATCTGTAGTCTATGCCACATTCCCAAATTAAACTTATGCAGCCAGGCAACCACTGGGCTCCCGTAGAGTAAGGGGTGAGTGAGCTGCTTACTGGAGAGCAGGGACCAACCTCGAGGGTAACTTGCATATAAGAAGGGAACCCAGGAAGGGCTGAGTCAGCAAGCTTGGATCCTTCTCATTCTCTTCCACTGCGAGACCAGACATATTTCTCCTATGCTCTTCCTTCCCCACTCGTGTTTGGCTTTTCTGAGGGGCAGTACAGGGAGCTGTCATAGGGCAGGAACGCAGCACATGATCTGGCACCACAATAACAAGGCTTTCTTAATTTCCCATTATCTAACCTTTCTTTGTCTTCACTATTCATTAGATTAAGAAATCTTCCTGAATAGTCATAAGAGAGTTCTTCTTCTGGCAGAATGTCTCTGGCTGCAAAAAGTGCCAACTTTGGTACCATCGAGTCGATTCGGACAGGAATCATCAACAGGTTTGGCTCACAAGAATGGTTAAGGAATCTTCCAATATTTCCTATAGAGGCAGGATCCACAAATGTTTCCATTACCTGCCCATTACAGACATGCTCCCTGATGGCTATAATGTAATTCGAATCATGTATTGTTTGTAACTGAATTCTTCTCTGCACTTCAGAGATTCCTAACACCTCACCAGCATATTCACAGACAAACCGTCCTTTTGGTATGAAGTCCAGGGTACGAAGTCCCCAGCCTTTGTGATCCGTCTTGAACACCTGGAGGTGGAACTGGAGACCCCACTGGACCACTCTGTTCCTGCAGCGCTCGCTGCACTGGCACAGGACATTGCATTCAAAAACTGGCTCCACGCACTTTGCTTCGGATCCTATATCTCTGAGGCATGAATGATCATCATAGTTATTCTCACGACGGAGACAGGAGCAAGTACCAGGGAGGCAGGGAGTTTTGAGACAAGCACATCCAGGAAACGTTATTTGAGAGGGATCTGTATCTGCTCCAGGCCCAGCTACATGATCAGGAGTATACTGCAAAAAGCAGAAACACTGTAAGTCAGCATGGTACGTCATATATCTCATCTGTATTTCAAGCAGCTCTCACTGAGAGCTCACTTCCCAATTCGAACAAGCAGAACAAAAATGACAAAATATATTAAAATACTGTCTGAAAACACCTCCAATTTAAAAAAACGTAAGGTTATTTCTTAGACTTAAAATTCAGTGGTTTCCTTTTAGGTATTGGAATAACACTAGGAAAAAATTATGTATTTTCCCTGGTGGCTCAGATGGTAAAGCATCTGCTCGCAATGCGGGAGACCTGGGTTCAATCCCTGGGCCAGGAAGATCCTCTGCAGAGGGCAATGGCACCCCACTCCAGTAGTCTTGCCTGGAAAATTCAATGGATGGAGGAGCCTGGTGGGCTACAGTCCATGGGGTTGCAAAAAGTCGGACACAACCGAACGACTTCACTTTCTTTCTTATCAGATATTGGAAATTTTGTAATCCATTTTGTTTCCCTCTTGGCTTTAAGTGTCTGGAAAATCGGTGCTGAATTTAGCTTTTGAAAACAGCTAAGTATTTTCTCTTTGGTTTTTGATCTCTTTTACATTTATCTGATAATATACATGTACATATGATTTTTCTTGTGAGTTACCTGAGATCTTTTTTTAGGATAAGAAAGTCATAAATGATAAACCAATGACCTTGGGAGAGTCTTCCATTGATTTTTTCAAAGAATTTTTAAAATTTGAAGATTACCTAAACTCATATAGTCTTTCATCTTTTTAAAAACACTGTTATCTTATAGTTCTACTTGAGTCTTCACAATGTTCAAAGCAGAAATTTGGCAAAAACTTGCAGACAGAATTTGAAAACTGGTTATATAATAGTAATAGATACTGAAATTTATTGTAGATATATTGTATACATATATACAATAGAAATCTTTTTCTTATTAAGTGCGAAAGGGATAAAACAAAAACGTTTCTTGGTCTTTTAAATGTATCTGTATTTTCAAAATGTCACATTTATAAGATGTTATGAAAAATAAGTCATAACTCTAAAATCTCTGTGTGACGCCTTACCTTTGGTTATTTCCTCACTGGCAGAATGAAGCATGTTCTCAAACCCTGAAGATCAAAGTATCCTGGTGAGCCCAGTGTATTTCTTTATATAGAGAGTAATTCATTGACTTACACTTGTTTTGTTCCAAAAAGGAACTTTTTAATGAGACTCACAAAGAAGTAAGATAAACAAACAACAGGTAAGGAAAGTAAGGTGAAGGGAAAAATAAGTCAAGTGAGCTTAGATACCTAAGTATGCAGGAGAAGTAGACTGGACATCCGGCTGTGCACCAGGATAGTGAAAGAGGGAAATATGGCTAGAGGTATGGCTTGTACTGGAACAGTCTTACTGTTCAGAAGCACTGACTTTTTCCAGTATGGAGACGGGAGAGAAATGTCACCAATGAGTCTGTCAAACTGTTCTTTTCCAGAAAGCAGTTTCATGGACTGCTTTTCATCTCCTTCATTCTGACCCTCAGGAAAGGCTGTTGGCATGCTGCCACAGCCTGTCAGCAAGAGACCAGTTGAATAGCCTGTAGTAATTCAGGGATTGATTTTAGTGCATCCAGAGGAACATTTGAACAACCTAGCTTGCAGTCAGTTTTCTATTAATACTGTGTCAATACTTTCAGAAAAAGTATTGAACAGCATGTAGTTACACTCCCTGTGGAGGCCTCGGAGGAGCTATGCAGTTAGGTTCAGAATCCTATATTTTAAAAAAAGCTGAGCTGGGGTGAAGGATTGACATCCTCCTGTGAAAGAATGGTGAGTGGGTGTACCTGCGGGGGAAGGCCAATACTGCTTAAAAAGTGATTTGAGGGTGGAGAGCGGAAATAGCTTCTCTTGTTTGTGTGGGTTCTTACAGCTTTAGCTTGGCAGAGGTGTCCTAAAAGGATAAAGGATGGCTTAGAAAAACATACCCTATCAGTCAGATTCAGTGACTACTGTCTTATACAGAATCTACTTCCAGATTTTAAGAGTCAACTTTGAAATGGTTACTGAGGCATTTTAAGAAGTGCTTGTAAAATGAACACTTTACTATCACTTTGTAAAACTGTTCATGAAGATTTCTTTTCAATTGATGAGTTTTTAAAGGTACATATGGGCTTGAAGCAACAGTTAGAACTGGACATGGAACAACAGACTGGTTCCAAATAGGAAAAGGAGTACGTCAAGGCTGTATATTGTCACCCTGCTTATTAACTTATATGCAGTGTACATCATGAGAAATGTTGGGCTGGAAGAAGCACAAGCTGGACTCAACATTGCTGGGAGAANTTGTCCGTGTCTGAGGGTTTGGAAGTTTTACCTGGCGCGGGGCGGGGAGGGGCGCGCCCTACGCTGAGGTGGAGAAGTCACCCCTCGGGTCTCTGAAAGCCTGAAATTTGTGGAGCGGCTCCGGGGCGTGTGACGGGGATTGTGCTCGGAGGCCAGGTAGCCTTACCTGGCATCGGAAGTCTGTGTAGGGTCCGCGCGCTCCCTGACTGGAATCTCTGTTCGCTGTTCATGTCCCCTGCTCTGAGAAAACCAAGCCTGGTTCCGCAAAGGATGCTGATAACATCGAAATTGCTGAATCCAGTGGAATATTTTGAACTTTCCTAAAGCGCGTTGACTCGACTGTTCTGTTTCTATGTGAAACCTCTCACAGATGGTGGGGGCCCCGTCCTGGGTGCGCTTGACTTGGGCAGTCTTTACTGTCCTGTCCTCGGGCGTGACTGAAATGGGGGCGGTTGTCACAGGTTTCTCTCAGGGCCCCTTTCTCACTTTCTCTGCGATTCCTCAGTGATAGCATCTACTTTTTGGCTTCAGATACTCTTATAAAAGTATTAGGGTCTCAGCTCAGCTAGAGATGGATTCCAGTTGTGGATCACTTCAGTTCACTCGCTCACTTCTATCTAACTCTTTGCTGCCTGCTGCAGTCCATGGGGTCACAAAGTCGGACAGGACTGAGCAACTGAACTGGACTGCAGCACGCCAGACTTCCCTGTCCATCACCAATCTGGGAGTCTACTGAAACTCCTGTCCGTCACATTGGTGATGCCATCCAACCATCTCATCCTCTGTCCCCTTCTCCTCCCACCTTCAATCTTTCCCAGCATCAGGGACTTTTCAAATGAGGCTGTTGTTCGCATCAGGTGACCAAAGTATTGGAGTTTCAGATTCAACATCAGTCCTTCCAATGAATATTCAGGACTGACTTCCTTTAAGATGGATGATTGGATCTCCTTGCTGTCCAAGGGACTCTCAAGAATCTTCTCCAACACCACACAGTTCAAAAGCATCAATTCTTCAGCACTCAGCTTTCTTTCTAGTCCAACCGTCACATCCATACATGACTACTGGAAAAACCATAGCTTTGACTAGATGGCCTTTGTTGGCAAAGTAATCTCTCTGCTTTTTAATATGGTGTCTAGGTTGGTCATAGCTTTTCTTCCAAAGAGCAAGCGTTCTTTGATTTCATGGCTGCAGTCAGCATATGCAGTGATTTTGGAGCCAAAAAATAGAAAATCTGTCACTATTTCCACTGTTTCACCATCTATTTGTCATGAAATGATGGGACCAGATGCCATGATCTTAGTTCTCTAAATGTTGAGTTTTAATCCAACTTTTTCACTCTCCTCTTTCACTTTCATCAAGAGGCTCTTTAGTTCTTCACTTTCCGCCATAAGGGTGGTGTCATCTGCATATCTGAGGTTACTGATATTTTTCCTGGCAATCTTGACCCTGGGCTGGATGAAGCACAAGCTGTTATCAAGATTGCTGGGAGAAATATCAATAACCTCAGATATGCAGATGACACCACCCTTATGGTGGAAAGTGAAGAAGAACTAAAGAGTCTCTTGATGAAAGAGAGAGTGAAAAAGTTGGCTTAAAACTCAACATTCAGAAAACTAAGATCGTGGCATCTGGTCCCATCACTTCATGGCAAATAGATGGAGACAGTGAGAGACTTTATTTTGAGGGGCTCCGAAATCACTGCAGATGGTGATTGCAGCCATGAAATCAGAAGATGCTTGGTTCTTGAAAGAAAAGTTATGACCAACCTGCTGTTGCTAAGTCACTTCAGTCGCGTCCAACTCTGTGTGACCCCATAGATGACAGCCCACTAGGCTCCTCTGTCCGTGGAATGCTCCAGGCAAGAATACTGGAGTGGGTTGCCATTTCCTTCTGCAATGCATGAAAGTGAAAGTGAAGTCACTCAGTCTTACCCAACTCTTAGCGACCCCGTGGACTGCAGCCTACCAGGCTCCTCTGTCCATGGGATTTTCCAGGTAAGAGTACTGGAGTGGGTTGCCATCGCCTTCTCCAGTGACCAACCTAGACAGCATATTAAAAGGCAAAGACATTACTTTACCAACAAAGATCTGTCTAGTCAAAGCTATGGTTTTTCCAGTAGTCATGTATGGATGTGAGAGTTGGACTAGAAAGAAAGCTGGGTGCTGAAGAACTGATGCTTTTGAACTGTGGTGTTGGAGAAGACTCTTGAGTATCCTTTGGACTGCACTAAGATCCAACCAGTCCATTCTAAAGGAAATCAGTCCTGAGTGTTCATTGGAAGGACTGATGCTGAAGCTCAAACTTCAGTACTTTGGCCACCTGATGCAAATAATTGACTCATTTGAAAAGACCCAGATGCTGGGAAAGATTGAAGGCAGGAGAAGGGGATGACAGAGGATGAGAGGGTTTGATGGCATCACAGACTTAATGGACATGATTTTGAGTAAACTACAGTGATGGACAGGGAGGCTTGGCGTGCTGCAGTCCATGAGGTCGCAAAGAGTCAGACACGACTGAGTGACTGAACTGAACTGAACTGATTCTGGGCAAGATTGAGGGTGGGAGGAGAAGGGGACGATGGAGGATGAGATAATTTGACAGCTTCACCGACACAATGGACATGAATTTGAGTAAACTCCAGGAATTGGCGATGGACAGGGAAGCCTGGTATGCTGCAGTCCATGGAGTCACAAAAAGCTGGACGTGACTGAGTGACTGAACTGAACTGAACTGAAATATTCATATTGACAGGACTGTCATAAAGCCACACATGTCAGGTTCGCTCTGAAGATCACACCCTGCTGTGCCAGAGGCTAAAGATGTTCTTTGGGAATAGCGCATACAGTTATCACACGGTAGATGATTACACAGTAGTTATAAATGCCTTAGTGTTCTTGTTTGTCTTCCCAGAGGATGATTCAAATGCAAGAGGAGATCCTTATTAATAGGAAATGGAATCATCCTGAATGAGGAGTCTTAAATGCCATTGGAAGTATAGGCTTAAAAGGGAGTTATCTAGTAAATATTTTATCAGACTTGGCTATGCACTTGCTGTTACCTAGGAGACAGTTACTTATGCAGTGCAGTTGGTTAGAGTATAATTAAGGATGTAAGGAAGTTTTAGGTAAATTGAACAACAAAACAAAGATCACTTGTAGATGGGAAATTTGGAGAAAGCTTCATGGAGAAGGGGTTATTTGCCATAGGCCTTGAAGAATGAATAGGATTTATGAGATTAGGAAAGGGCATTGCAGGAGAAGAAACAGTAGGAGCAGAATAAAGAGACAAACGTGTAGAGAAAAGGAAAACTTCATATCAGATGATGGCAATCAGGTTCATTTCATTTTTCAGGAATTGTAAGCAATGAAGGAATTTGCAAATACCCAAAGAACATGCTGTTCTTTCATTTTAAGAAATGTTGGAACACTGATTTCATGCACAATGCTACCTACCAATTTGGGGAGTGTATGCACGAAGATATGGTGCCCAAGTAGAGCTTCCACTCCAGCACAGGACTATATAATACCCAGAAATTTATAAGAACTCGAAGAATGTTTTGAAAAAGGAATTATAGAACAGTGAGAAGAACTACACTTGTATTTTTAGATTATTATGCTGTTTTCCTTTTTGACTTTTTTGGGAATATTGTCTGCCTTTTGGAAAAATTGTTTTGAAAGATCCATTTTATTTTTTTAATATCTAAAGTTGTCAGTGATGGTGCTTCCAGTAAGATATTTAGTTCATGTTATCCCTTCATTTGTTTTTGTCTTTCTGGCAAAGGATTCCCAAGTATTTTATGTAGTGAGATTAAAATAATGAGAGGATATTTACAGGCTGATATAACCAATCTTCAGAGTGCCAAACAGTCATTCATCTTTTCCAGGTCTAAAAACTTATTTTATTTTCTCTGGACACTTGACTAGGAGCCTGAATGTTCAAAATTTGTTCTGAAAATCATTATGGCTATTTGGTGAAAAAAATATATCTCTGGACAATAATGTGTTACCCAACTGACTTATTAATAAGCCTTGGGCCTGAAAATTATCTTGATTATTCAAATTTGTTTTGGCTTTTTCACTAGCAGAAGAGAAAATAATCTGATAAGTAACAGAGAAAAATGTTAAAGGAAAAGAATAAACTGTAGCATTTCATATGTTCAGTTATTTTTAGCTCAAATATGAAGTTTGACCATAATGGCCTTTAATTGATGTTTTCGTTAGGCCTTTTCTTTTTGGCTCTGTTTAAGTGCAGTTTTGCATGATTTTGTATTTAGAAGCCATTCTTTCATCGAAATCTAACTAGCATTATCTGAACTTAATCAGAGATATATTTTATAGCCAATGATGGAAGGTCTAAAGTTAGCAGAAATTATATATTTATTGATGTTAATGACTGCTTTAATAAAACAATTTGGAACATCTTTGCTTTCTAATAACTATCACTACTAGATATTAAGTCAGTTCAGTTCAGTTCAGTCACTCAGTCATGTCCAACTCTTTGTGACCCCATGGACTGCAGCACACCAGGCTTCCTGTCTATTACCAACTCCCAGTGCTTGCTCAAACTCGTGTCCAATGAGTCAGTGATGTCATCCAACCACCTCATTCTCTGTCCCCTTCTCTTCCTGCCTTCAGTCTTTCCCAGCATCAGGGTCTTTTCCAATGAGTCAATTCTTTGCATCAGGTGGCCAAAGTATTAGAGTTTCAGCTTCAGCATCAGTCCTTCCAATGAATATTCAGGACTGATTTCCTTTAGGATGTACTGGTTGGATCTCTTTGCTGTCCCAAGAGTCTTCTCTAGCACCACAGTTTGAAAGCATCCATTCTTCAGCATTCAGCATTCTTTACAGTCCAATTTTGTCATGAGATTGCAGCAATTCTGTCACACTTTCAGGCTCCACTTCTAATTCTAGTTCTCTTGCTATTTCTACTACATGTGTAGCTTCTTCCTCTACTGAAGTCTTGAACTCCTCAAAGTCATTAGTGGAGTTGGAATCAACTTCTTCCAAACTTCTGTTAATGTTGATATTTTGCATTTTTCCTATGATAAGGAATATTGTTACTGACATCTGAAATGGTGAATCCTTTATAGAAAATTTTCAGTTTATTTTGTCCGTATCCATCAGAGGAATCATTATCTATGACAGCTATGTTTTACACTATATATTTCTTAGTAAGACTTGAACATCAAAGTTACTCCTTGATCTGTAGACTGCAGAATGGATATTGTGTTAGCAGGCATGAAAACAACATTAATCTTATTGTACATCCCCTTTGGGACTTCCCTGGTGGTTCAGATGGTAAGGCATGTGTCTACAATGCGGGAGACCTGGGTTCGATCCCTGGGTCGGGAAGATTCCCTGGAGAAGGAAATGGCAACCCACTCCAGTACTCTTGCCTAGAAAATCCCATGGATGGAGGAGCTTGGTACAGGCTACTGTCCATGGGGTCGCAAAGAGTTGGGCACTACTGAGCGACTTCACTTCACTTCACTTCACATCTCCTTTAGAACTCTTGGGTGAGTAGATAGTAGGTGCATTGTCAATGAATAGTAATATTTTAAAAGGATTTTTTTTTCCTCTGAGCAGTAAGTCTCAACCATTGACTTAAAATATTCAGTAAATCTTGGTGTAAACAGATGTGCTGTCATCCAGACCTTGTTATAGCATTTGTAGAGCACAAACAGAGTAGTTTTAGCATATTTCTAAAGAGCCTTATGATTTTCGGAATGGTAAATAAATATTGGCTTCAACTTCAAGTCACCAGCTGCATGAGCCCCTGACAAGAGAGTCAGCCTATCTTTTGAAGGTTTGAAGCCCAGGATTGATTTCTCCTCCCTAGCTATTGAAGTCTTAGATGACACCTTCTAAAGTATGATTATTTTGTCTGCATTGAAAATCTGTTGCTTAGTGTAGCCACTTTCAGTAATTATCTTAGCTGGATCTTCTGGATAACTTGCTGCAACTTCTTCATCAGTACTTCCTTCACCTTGCATTTTTATGTTATAGAAATGGCTTCTTTCCTTACACCTTACAAAACTTTTCTTCTGTAGTTTCCTTACCTCTCTCACCCTTCATAAAATTAAAGAGATTAGGCTTTGAAGTAAAGTGAAGTCGCTCAGTCGTGCCCGACTCTTTGCGACCCCATGGATAGTAGTCTGCACCACGCTCCTCCATCCATGGGATTTTCTAGGCAAGAGTACTGGAGTGGGTTGCCATTTCCTTCTCCAGGGAATTTTCCTGACCCAGGGATCGAACCCAGGTCTCCTACATTGTAGACAGACGCTTTACCGTCTGAGCCAGCAGGGAAGTCCCAACGGAAATGGCTAGCTTGAACTTCTATTCAGACCACTCAGACTTTTTCCAAATCAGCAATAAGGGTGTTTCACTTTCTTACATTTGTGTGTTCACTAGAATAGCACTTGTAATTTCCTTCTAGAACTTTTTCTTTGCATTAACAACTTAGAAAATTGTTTGGTGCAAGAGACCTAGCTTATGTCTTTTTACATGCCTTCCTGACAAAGTTTAATCAATTTCTAGCTTTTTTTGTCCATGTGATAGGAAATAATTTTATTATATTTTATAGCTTTTGAATGGCAACCCACTCCAGTGTTCTTGCCTGGATTATTCCAGGGATGGCAGAGCCTGGTGGGCTGCCGTCTGTGAGGTCGCACAGAGTCGGACACGACTGAAGTGACTTAGCAGTAGCAGTAGCAGCAGCAGCTTTTTTAAAAATTTAAACTTTTCATTTTATACTGAGGTATAGCTGATTAACAATGTTGTGATAGTTTCAGGCACTCAGCAGTGTGACCCAGACGTACATATACATCAGATACCCCTAAGTATCATCTGAGATCAGAATTCCTCTTACAGATCATACTAAATTTCAATTTCTTATAATTCTTCATTCCTCAGCTTTCTAGACCTGTAGCAGCATTTTCTCTCTGGTAGCTTCCCAGCTGCAATTCTGATATTTGGAAGGAGAAAGAAAGTGAAATCAAAGAATACCAAGACTAGTGCAAAGAATTCTACTCAAGTACCCAAGACTAACTGGTTAAATTATCTCTGGAGAAATGTTGATTATTTATACTTATTTTGGGAGAAGGCAATGGCACCCCACTCCAGTACTCTTGCCTAGAAAATCCCGTGGATGGAGGAGCCTGACGGGCTGCAGTCCATGGGGTTGCTAACAGTTGGACATGACTGAGCGACTTCAGTTTCACTTTTCACTTTCATGCATTGGAGAAGGAAATGGCAACCCACTCCAGAGTTCTTGCCTGGACAATCCCAGGGATGGGGTCACACAGAGTCGGACATGACTGAAATGATTTAGCAGCTTAGCAGCACACTTATTTTTAGATATTTCAGTGAGAAAAAATTTGGTGTGAAAAGAATCCTACAGAAGAAAAACCCTTTCCTTTCTGTTATCTTTGTAAGTGTTACTGTGTCAAAGTCAGTGTTGTCGCTCTGAGGAGATGATCTTTAGATAAAAATCGAGGATACTGTGGAGATTCTTTTCCTGTCCCTGCCCCCTACAGTCCAGAAAGACCTTCCCCAATGTCTGCTGTAATGCCTGAAATCTCCATTGTTAGAATTTCTTCTGTTTGTGATAAGTATTGTCTTCTCCCTGCAGTGATCTTTTAGAATGCCATTATTCCTAGGAGAGAAAAAAAAATGATAAACATGTATATATCTTATTATTTTGCTCTCCTTCATGATAAGGAGATAACTTGGGAAACCTGAGAATTTAAAGGAATTGAAGAGGAAGAGGGAAAAGATGCCCCACAGAGCAAATGACATTTATTGAGCATTTACTAGATTCTCTGTTGCTGTTGCTGCTAAGTCGCTTCAGTTGTGTCCCACTCTGTGCGATCCCACAGACGGCAGGCCACCAGGCTCCCCCATCCCTGGGATTCTCCAGGCAAGAATACTGGGGTGGGTTGCCATTTCCTTCTCTAGTGTCCAAAAGTTTCTATGATGATAAAAATGTTCTGTACCAGCCATAGGTGATTGTTGGTTACTGGGATATGCTTAGTGTGACTGTAGAACTAAATTTAAATTTTATTTAATCTATCTAAATTTGATTTAAATAGCCACATGTAGTTAGTGCCTACTGTACTGGGCAGCATATTTCTAGGCTTTATACTTCATACTATATACGTTTCTTGTCTATATACATTTCTACATATTATATACATTGTATGTATACATTTCTTGTCCATGAAGTAGGCAATATTATCTCTATTTTAAAAGTTTTGGGAATTGAAGTTCAGATAAATTAAGAAAATTACTTGGTGTGCTGTAGTTCATGGGGTTACAAAGAGTCGGACATGACTGGTGACTTTCACTTCACTTCCATATGTATGACAGGTAGAATGGAATTTGGGCCCAGGTCTGAAACTGCCTGTAAAGACAAAATTTCTCACCATTTGTGTTAACATATCTTAGCCATATTCAGAGACTGCCTTTCTTCCAGCTTGTTCAGTCGCTCAGACGTGTATGACTCTTTGCAACCCCATGGACTGTAGCACACCAGGCTTCCCTGTCCTTCACCATATCCTGAAGTTTGCTTAGACTCATGTCCATTGAGTTGGTGATGCCATCCAACCATCTCTTCTTTATCATCTCCTCCTTCTGTCTTCAGTCTTTACCAGCATCAGGGAAATGAGTTGGCTCTTTGCATCAGGTGGCCAAAATATTGGAGCTTCAGCTTAAGCATCAGTCCTTCAGATGAATATTTAGGGTTGATTTCCTTTAGGACTGACTGATTTGATCTCTTTGCTGCCCAAGGGACTCTCAAGAATCTTCTCCAACACCACAGTTCGAAGGTATCAATTCTTTGGTGCTCAGCCTTTTTTATTGTCCAGTTCTCTCATCCATACATGACTACTGGAAAAACCATAGCTTTGACTAGACAGACCTTAGTTGGCAAAGCAATGTCTCTTCTTTTGAATATGCTGTCTGGTTTGTCTTATTTTTCTTCCAAGGAGCAAGCGTCTTTTAATTTCATGGCTGCAGTCACCATCCACAGTGATTTTGGAGCCCAGAAAAATAAAGCCTGTCACTGTTTGCATTGTTTCCCCATCTATTTGCCATGAAGTGATGGGACCAGATGCTGTGATCTTAGTTCTTTGGATGTTTAGTTTTAAGCCAACTTTTTCACTCTCCTCTTTCACCTTCATCAAGAAGCTCTTCAATTCCTCTTCACTTTCTGCCATAAGGTTGTTGTCATCTGCATATCTGAGGTTGTTGATATTTCTCCTGGCAATCTTGGTTCCAGCTTGTGCCTCATCCAGCCCTGCATTTCACATGATGTGCTCTGCATGTAAGTTAAGTAAGCAGGGTGACAATATACAGCCTTGGTATACCCCATTCCCAATTTTGAACCAGTCCATTGTTTCATGTCTGGTTCTAACTGTTGCTTCTTCCAGCTACTGTGGAGGAAATAAGGTTTAGAAATGATGAAACTTAAAAAAATATATACTATATATATATATATATATATATATCTCACAATCTTTTATCTTATTTGAAAGTATAGTAATTGTAGATGAGGAACTTCCCTGGAGACTCAGATGGTAAAGAGTCAGCCTGCAATGCAGGAGAGCCAGGTTCTATCTCTGAGTCGAGAAGATTCCCTGGAGAAGGGAATGGCCACCAACTCCAATATTCTTGCTTGGAGAATTCCAAAGACAGAGGAGACTGGTGGGCTATAGTCCACGTGGTCACAAAGAGTCAGTCAGGACTCAATGGCATCATTTAACTTGAGAGTTGTTGTTTTTTTTTCCTTAAGTTCTGTGTCCTTGGGCTTTGAAAACAAAACAAAACAAAACAAGTTAATTAATTGTTTTGCCTCAAAAAAAAAAAAATCTTTATCTTACTACCAGATATTCTAGTCCTGAAATCTGACTACTAAGAATAGCCTAAGAGGCTACTGAGGCCTCTGCCTTGTGACAGTCAACTGTTACTACTATAATTTTACCAATTTGAGTTAGCTGAGAGAAAGAACTGAATAATATAAATCTATTTGCAGTTGGGATTCTGTCTGNTTTGCCTCAAAAAAAAAAAAATCTTTATCTTACTACCAGATATTCTAGTCCTGAAATCTGACTACTAAGAATAGCCTAAGAGGCTACTGAGGCCTCTGCCTTGTGACAGTCAACTGTTACTACTATAATTTTACCAATTTGAGTTAGCTGAGAGAAAGAACTGAATAATATAAATCTATTTGCAGTTGGGATTCTGTCTGTCTCTTGGTACTAATCAGAGTGTAGGGAAAATCAATTTATGAAGGGCCACAGAAGCAATTTCTAGTTCCACTGTCTTTATCTTTTAGGCATTTTAAGTAAATGGAGGCAACCAAATTCTCCATTCCTGTGCCACTGAGGAGAAGCAAAATAAGTGGCCTTTTGAATGCCAGACTTTTCACCTTCAGAAAAGAAGGTGAGAAGTTTATTTTTATGGGAAATAAAACTTTCTTTGTAATAGTAGTAGGGTTTTTTCAGTGTCATTCTAGTTCTAACTCTTCTATTTCCAGTTATATATTATAAAAACACTACATGGTTAATAAATGACTGATTATATCTTGCAGGTCTGAATTTCCTTCCCTAGTTGATTCTAGCTTTAATCCCCTCAGTTGAAAAGTTTCACCTTTCATTTAGCTCTTCCCTTGTGATTTTAATTTGCAATTTTTAAAAAAGTAAAATATTTTTTGAACCTACTTGCTTTAGTAAAGTTTTAGCTCTGGAAGGTGAAATTTTATGTCCTGGAATTCACCCATGAGCTCAGCTTATAGGAACATTGAATATAATAATTTGCTTTTTTACAGAGACTGGAAATTATAGAGTTGATGACAGGAGAAACTGATTCTCTCTGAAGATGAAATATGTAAGTCTTATACTCACCTTTTAGCAAATTTATTAAAGTTTTCCTCCAAAGTGAGTTTTTTGTTTTTATTTGGTAAATTATGGAGGAAGTTCAGATTGTGCTTTCTATACCCTAGATTTTGTAGGTATTCGGTGCTGGGACTTTTGTCTTAATGAACTCTGGCAGTACCTCTTTAGGTAAGAGAGCTCATTTTACCTCTGCCCTGGCACTGAGTCCAGCCATCTGCTCTTGGTCTGAATTCAAACACAAAGGGAAAATACAAATTATAGCCGACTTGGTGGTGACAGCTGTTGGGAAAAAGAATCATTGTGTTTGATGGTGTCCTTTGGAAACAGACCAGGAGGTGAATCAAATACAGTGTACTATTTCATCTTATCAGTGCCTGCAAGTTAGTTGAAATTTTAATTTCTAACTCACCTGCCTATTTCTACTTCTAGAGGAAGCCCCTTCTGTCACATACTGTGTCATCGAAATGTTCTTGGATAAGGGTAGACCAGGATTGAAGTAAATATTTCACTTAACAAAGCACTTGCATCAGCCAGTGCATTGTGGATGTGCTATTTGTTTCAGTCTCTGTTTATTTTTAAACTAGAAATGATCATGGACAGAATTGTACATTCTCTAGGGCAAATGATCATCTTAGTGATATTACTGAGCCAATATTTTATTTTTCCCCCATTAAAAAATCTCTGTGCTAATTAATAATAGCTAAGTAAGAGGAACAAAATTTTATATGAATAAATTTACATTTGAGCAACTGGAATTTTATTCCAAACCATCTGGGGTAAATCATACTCCAGGCTGTTTTTGCAACTAAGTAGTTATAACTAATTAGTTACTTCCATTTTTTCTGGTTTTATTAGTGAGCAAATGAAGCTACAGCAGATCTTTAAATATAGTTATTGGAAGCACTCTTATATCTAAAGAAACACCATATTCAGATTGTGATGAAGTGGGTAAAGAGATTAAAGGGTGACATCAACTTTGAAGGACAAGGAGATTTCTTGTATTCCTTTTTGGAAAGTGTCTGAAATTCTTGATAATTTGGTTTTCAGCTCTTTCCCCAAAGGTCAGTTTTAAAAAAACACATTTTCTGCCATTGGCCAATCAAACAGTAGTATGGGATCAGTGAAAGAGACTTAGTAAAAGCCTACTTCATTTTCTTCTGTTGGAGAAACTTAAAAAGCTTATTCACTAACCATGAAGCCACTTTATCTATTATTTACAACAAACCTTTTCTGGAGCAAAATGAGACATAAATTATATATTTTGCATTGTGAAATAAACTAAGAAGAACAGGAGAAAGGAAGGCACTTTAGACTGAATCAGAAGGACAGAAAAATGCAGAAGGAAACAAAGATTTGTATCTCTCTATATCTATATTTATGTAGATAAATATATCTAGAATTTTGATCTAAATGAATATAACTGGAAATTTTTGAGATAAAAATCTGTCAATTTATTTAGAGTAGGAAGAGGCAAAGAAAAGAAGTCTGGGTTATTTTTCAGCAAAGATCTTATTCCTCGTAATGATCTGTCCTGTTTTTATCCTGGAACTACTATCAGTGTTAACATGTCTTAAAATATTCCATTGAAATTCTTTATTTTATGTATCATTTAACAATTGAGTATTTATTGAGGGACTTACTTCTTGCAAGGCACTGTGATGGGGTAAGGAGAATGATTATAGTATTTGGTGAGCACGATTAATATGCCAGACAGTAGACATAGCCTTTTATGTGGGTTATTTTGTTCAATCTTTCGAGTCTTGTGCAGTAAGAACTCCTCTGCCTCTCCTCGCTACATAATGCAATAGAGAAAATGAGATGTGGAGAAATTAAACCTGATTAAAAAATTTTAAAGTACCTTAATTTGTTTTCTGATTTCTGTTATGTAAATGTTCCTACCATGACCAGTTTCAGCCTACCAACAGTTTAACAAATGGCTTGAAAATTTCTGAGTAGTAAGCTATTGGTGAGAGCAGGCATGAGCCGGTTTCAGTACTTGCAGTCTACATGGCCTCAAAATACTTGAAGTGAATGTAAGACTTTGTAATACCAGCTGGAAAATAAGAGGAACCATGTAAGGTAGCATGGAGGTTTAGAGAAAAGACACATTTTCATTTAGTCATTATCTTGTAATTTTAATTTACAATTAGAGATGATTCTATGATGTGGCCATTTAAAAACAATGACATTGGTTTTATTCATTAGAATTATTAAAGTCAACCCAAAGTGCATATGAATATAACATTATAAAAATCTGCCATATTGTTAAATGATTGAAAATTCCTCAACCTATCATATTTTCAGCAATTACTTGTTTATGAATTATTCTATTTTTTTAGCAAAATTCTAAAATATCATAAAATATTTAAAATATTTTAATATTAATTGCAACTTTATGTTTAAGCCAAATGAAAATAATCTTCTTGTATTGATTGCATATAGAATAATTGCTTTCTGAATTTTCTCTCACATGTCCCTATAAAGTTTCATACCATTCACATTCGTATTTATTCTTTTAACAAATATTTATCACATGAATGTTTTTTACCTGCATCTTATGAGGATGCTGCTGTGCTAGTCCATAAACTAGTATATTCACTGCCTCCAAATAGGGGTGAGAGATAGATGAACAAAAAATTTAAGTTAGAAATTGGTGAAAAATATAATAGATATAATAAATTCAGTTTAGTTGCTCAGTCATGTCAGACTCTTTGCGACCTCATGGACTGCAGCACTCCAGGCTTCGTGTCCATCACCAACTGCTGGAGCTTGCTCAAACTTGTGTCCATTGAGTCGGTGATGTCATCAAATCATCTCATCCTCTGTCATCCCCTTCTCTTCCTGCCTTCAATCTTTCCCAGCATCATGGTCTTTTCAAATGAGTCAGTTCTTCCCGTCAGGTGGCCAAACTATTGGAGTTTCAGCTTCAGCATCAATCCTTCCAATGAATATTCAGGACTGACTTCCTTTAGGATGGACTGGTTGAATCTCCTTGCAGTCAAAGGAACTCTCAAGAGTCTTCTCCAATACCACAGTTCAAAAGCACCAATTTTTCAGTGCTCAGCTTTCTTTCTAGTCCAACTCTCACATTCATACATGATACTGGAAAAACCATAGCTTTGACTAGATGGACCTTTGTTGGCAAAGTAATGTCTCTGCTTTTTAATATGCTGTCTAGATTGATCACAACTTTTCTTCTAAGGAGCAAACGTCTTTTAATTTCATGGCTGCAGTCACCATCTGCACTGATTTTGGTGCCTAAGAAAAAAACGTCTGTCACTGTTTCTCCATCTATTTGCCATGAGGTGATGGGACCAGATGCCATAATCTTTGTTTTTTTTTTTGAATGTTGAGTTTTAAGCCAACTTTTTTACTCTCCTCTTTCACTTTCATCAAGAGGCTCTTTAATGCTTCTTCACTTTCTGCCATAAGTGTGGTGTCATCTGTGTATCTGAGGTTATTGATATTTCTCCTGGTAATCTTGATTACAGCTTGTGTTTCATCTAGTCTGGTATTTTGCATGATGTACTCTGCATATAAATTAAATAAGCAGGGTGACAATATCCAGCCTTGATGTACTCCCTTCCCCTTGGAACCAGTCTGTTGTTCCATATCTGGTTCTAACTGTTTCTTCTTGACCTGCATACAGATTTCTCAGGAGGCAGGTAAGATAGTCTGATATTCCCATCTGTTGATAGGCATAATACCCAGAGTAAAATTACTTATATAGATGGTCTATAATTTGGTGACAAAATAATTCATAATGGTGAGGACATTTAAATTACATTTTGAGTAATGGTTAAGATGTAAAGATGAGGAATTAGAGGCACAATAACTGGAGGTGATGGGAAAGCATGAACAACTACTGTTGAGTGTTTTCTGTCCTCCCATTCTTAAAATGTGCTTTAGGCTCTGAAGCAGCTATACCCTAACAGGCCACAAGGTGGTAGGATAACTCTATCCTTTTCTTCAAGTTTTACTGTTGAAAATAAGAAAAAAGTTTTCAAATTCTTTAGGAATTGTGATGAGGAATTTCAGAGAAATGCTTTCCTATGCCTTGATATGTTTCGTTTCACATTTATAGGCAATCTAAGAGAAAGTCACACTTGATGTATAACTTGACTAAGTGTAGAATTCTTAAGTGACTAAGTGCATAACTTTGACAAAGAAATAAAATGCTATTCAGAGGTACTAAACTTGGGAACATGTTTTATTTGTCTGGGTGCTAAGAACTGGGTATTTCTAAGTTTCATTGTGATTTAAAAAATAAAACCAACATAATTTAAATTTATTCACCATGGTGGAATGGTAAGTATGCCAGTCTGTATGACGTGTGATACATGTAGTTTGCTTATATCTGGGTGTCATTATACCTAGATCTGCCAGTAGTTACAAAAATGCAACTTGATAAGTTACAGAACAAGAACAAGTTGCAGAACATGTTTTAAAACATGTTTTTTATCAATACAGTTTACTGGATGTTAGAATCATTTCTAATAAGAAATGATGTGTAGTATTTTTTGTAGCATTTTTTCACTTAGCTACCTAACACATGCTTATTGAGCACCCGTTGTATGTTGGCCATTGTGCAAGGTGCTATTAAATTAAATTAACTTTCATGTTTGCTTTACTTTTTAAATTAACTTTAGTGTTTCGAACAGGTATAGTTTTACCAAAAAATGTGCAAATAGTGCAGTTTTCATAAACCCATATCCAGCTTCCCTTCTTAATTAACACTTTACATTTGTAAGATATGTTTGTTGCAATTAATGCACCAAATTTAAGTAATAAATTCCATATTATATTCATAGTTTATATTAGAGAATGGTATTAAAAATGATTATCTGGGCACTAGGTATGCTTCTTGATTCTGGAGTGTTGTTGATCTCAGGCTTGTTGTTGATATATATGTGTATATATATTTATGGCATATAAACATATCTATATATATGTGTATATAGATATTATAGCATACATATATATGTATATGTATATATAACATGTATATATATATATATATATATATACAACAGAAGCAGAAGATATTAAGAAGTGACAAGAATACACAGAAGAACTATACAAAAAAGATCATGACCCAGATAACCATGATGGTGTGATCACTCACCTAGAACCAGACATCTTGAAATGTGAAGTCAAGCGGGCCTTAGGAAGCATCACTATGAACAAAGCTAGTAGAGGTGATGGAATTCCAGTTGAGCTATTTCAGATCCTAAAAGATGATGCTGTGAAAGTGCTGCACTCATTATGCTAACAAATCTGGAAAACTCATCAGTGGCCACAGGACTGGAAAAGGTCAGTTTTCATTCCAGTCCCAAAGAATGTTCAAGCTACAGCACAATTGCACTCATCTCACATGCTTGCAAAGTAATGTTCAAACTTCTCCAAGCCAGTCTTCAACAGTACATGAACCGTGAACTTCCAGATGTTCGAGCTGGATTTAGAAAAGGCAGAGGAACCAGATATCAAATTGCAAACGTTCGTTGAATCATCGAAAAAACAAGAGAGTTCCAGGAAAACATCTACTGCTTATTGACTATGCCAAAGCCTTTGACTGTGTGCCTCACAGCAAACTGTGGAAGATTCTTAAAGAGATGGGAATACCAGGCCACCTGACCTGCCTTTTGAGAAATCTGTATGCAGGTCAAGAAGCAATAGTTAAAACTGGACATGGAACAACAGACTGGTTCCAAATCGGAAAAGGAGTATGTCAAGGCTGTATATTGTCACCCTGCTTATTTAACTTATATGCAAAGTTCATCATGAGAAATGCTGGGCTGGATGAGGCACAAGTTGGAATCAAGATTGCCGGGAGAAATATCAATATGCAGATATTCATATGCAAATAAATATGAATATGAATCTCAGATATGCACATGACACCACCCTTATGGCAGAAAGTGAAGAAGCATTAAAGAGCCTCTTGATGAAAGTAAAAGAGGAGAGTGAAAATGTTGATTTAAAACTCAGCATTCAGAAAACTAAGATCGTGGCATCTGGTCTCATCACTTCTTGGCAAATAGATGGGGAAACAGTGGAAACAGTGAGAGACTTTATTTTTGGGGGCTCCAAAATCACTGCAGATGGTAACTGCAGCCATGAAATTAAAAGATGTTTGCTCCTTAGAAGAAAAGTTATGACTAACCTAGACAGCATGTTAAATGTCAGAGACATTACTTTGTCAACAAAGATCTGTCTAGTCAAAGCTATGGTTTTTCCAGTAGTCGTGTATGAATGTGAGAGTTGGACTAGAAAGAAAGCTGAGTGCCAAGGAATTGATGTTTTTGAACTGTGGTGTTGGAGAAGACTCTTGAGAGTCCTTTGGACAGCAAGGAGATTCAACCAGTCCATCCTAAAGGAAATCAGTCCTGAATGTTCATTGGAAGGACTGATGATAAAGCTGAAACACCAATAGTTTGGCCACCTGATGGGAAGAACTGACTTATTTGAAAAGCCCATGATGCTGGGAAAGACTGAAGGTGGGAGAAGAAGGGGACAACAGAGGATGAGATGATTTGATGGCATCACTGACTCAATGGACATGCGTTTGAGTAAGTTCCAGGAGTTGGTAATGGACAGAGAGGCCTGGCATGCTGCAGTCCATGGGGTCGCAAAGAGTTGGACATGACTGAGCAACTGAACTGAACTGAACTGATACATACACACACACACACACGACAACATCTTTGTGTTGTTGATATATTTATGTATGTATATATATATGGACACACATGAATTAGTATACATATACATGAATTCATACTGGTGTTTCCATTTCTAACCTGTTACCACATGAATTATTCATTTATATGTCTCCTTCCCTGCTTATCTTTACTTTTATTTGATTTTAATTAAAGTATAATTGGCTTACAATATTATATTAATTTCAGGTGTTCAGCATAGTAGTTTGATATTTTTATATATTACAAAATGATCCCCACCGTATGTCCAGTTACTGTCCATCACCACAAAAAGTTATTCCAATATTATTGACTGTGTTTCCTATGCTATATGTTATTTCCCCATGACTTACTTATTTTATAACTGGAAGTTTGACTCTCTTAATTTCCCTCATCTATTTTTCTTATTGCCCCACCTTTCCTCCATCTTCCCATATGCTACCAGTCTGTTTTCTACACTTGTGGGTTTATTTCTGTTTTGGTATGTTTGTTTATTTAAATTGTTCTTTAGATTCTAAATATAAGAGAAATCATACATCTGACATATTTCAGTTGAATATAATAACTCTGGACTCATCCACATTGTCACAAATGGCATGGTTTCATTCTCTTTTATAGAGTGTGTAATATTCCTCTGTGTGTGTGTGTATGTGTGTGTGTACACACCACATCTTCTTTATCTATTTTTCTGTTGATGGACAGTGAGCTTGCTTCAATATCTTGGCTGTTCAAAGTAACACCGCAGTGAACAGAGTGCATGTATCCTTTTGAATTAGTTTTTTTGTTTTCCTTGAAAAAGTAACCAGAAGTGGAATTGCTGATTTTGTGGGGAATTTTATTTTTAATTATTGAGAAACTTCTGTACTGTTTCCATAGTAGCTGTACCAATTTCCTTTCCTACCAACAAAGCATGAGAGTTCCCCTTTCTTCACATTGTTGTTGTTGTTTTACAGTAGCTATTCTGAGAGGTGTGAAGTGACATATCATTGTGATTTTAATTTGAACTTCCCTGTTGGTTAGTGATGTTGAGACTTTTCTCAGGTTTCTGTTGGTCATCTGTATGTCTTCTTTGGAAAGTTGTCTATTCAGGACCTTTGCCTTTTAACAAAATCAAGTTTTTTTTTTTCTTTTTTGTGTTAAGTTGTATGTGTTCTTTGCATATTCTGGGTATTGACACCTTATGAGATATATTGATTCCAAGTAACTTCTCCCATTCAGTTAGCTAGCTTTTCATTTTATTGATTATTTCCTTTTCTATGCAGAAGCTTTTTAGTTTGATGTGGCCCCACTGTTTATTTTTGCTTTTATTTTCTTTGTCTAGGAGATAGATCCAAAAAAATATTGCTAAGACTGATGTCAAAGAGCATACTGCCTATGTAGTTTTTCAAAAGTTTTATGGTTTCAGATCTTACATTTTGGGCTTTACCATTTTGAATTTATTTTTATATATGGTGTGAGAGAGAAGCCCAGTTTGATTCTTTCATGTGTAGTTTTCTAGTTTTCTCAACACCATTTATTGAAGAGGCTGCCTTTTCTCCATTGTATTTCTTGCCACCTTTGTTGTAGGTTAATTGCCCTCAAAGTGTGTGTTCATTTCTGGGCTTTCTGTTCTGTTCCATTAATCTGTGTGTCTGTTTTTGTGTCAGTACTATCCATAGTCTTCAGAAAACTGTAGCTTTGTAGTATAGTTTGAAATCAGGGACCATGATACCCCTAGCTTTGTTATTCTTTCTCAATATTGTTTTGGGCAACCCATGGCCTTTTTGTTGTTCCATAAAAATTTTTAAAAGAATTATTTTTTCTAGTTCTGTGAGAAATGTCATTGATATTTTGATAAGGAAGGCACTGAATGCATAGATTGCCCTGGGTTGTATGGTCATTCTAATAATATTAATTCTTTTAATCCATGAACACAGTATATCTTTCCCCCTGCTAGTATGGCCTTCCATTTTTTCCATCAGTATCATATAATAGTTTTCTGAGTACAATTGTTATATCTTCTTGTTGGATTTATCCCTTGATCATTCCTTCCTTGACTCTTGTTATACTTTTGTTTTAAAGTGTTTTGCCTTTTGTAAATATTGCTACCACAGCTTTGTTTTTGTTTCCATTTTCATGGATACCTTTTCCCATTCCTTCACTTTCAGCCTGTGTGTGTCTTTAGGGCTGAAGTGATTCTCTTGTAGGCAGCATATAGATAGGTCTTTTTGTTGTTTTTGGTCTATTCCAGCACTCATGCTTTTTGCTTGGAGCATTTAGGCCATTTATGTTTAAAGTGATTATTGATAGGTATGTACTTATTGCCATTTTTATTGTTTGCCAGGCTTTTAAAAATAGCTTTCTTTGTTCTGTTCTTTTACTCTGTCCCCTTTATATTTGATAACTGGATTATGTTATATTAGAATTCTTTTATTTTTTTCTGTATATACATTTATTATAGATTTTTGTTTGTGGTCACCATAAGGTTCATATACAATAGCATTTATAGAAAGTGAAGTCGCTCAGTTGTGTCCACCTCTTTGCGACCCCATGGACTGTAGCCTACCAGGCTCCTCTGTCCATGAGATTTTCCAGGCAATAGTACTGGAGTGGATTGCCATTTCCTTCTCCAGGGGATCTTCCCAACCCAGGGATAGAACCTGGGTCTCCTGCATTGTAGACAGATGCTTTACCATCTGAGCCACCAGGGAAGTCCAATGGCATTTATAAGTATATATTATTATTTTAAGTTGTTAATTTCCTAAGTTCAAACACATTCTCACAACTTTGAATTTTTACTTTCCTACTGTATTTAATGTTTTTGACATAATTTGCATATTTTTCTTTTGCATATGCCTTATGCAAGGAATTCTGGGATCACAATTAACTACTTATTGTGGATGTAAATGATTTATAAATGATTATATTACTTTTGTTCTTTATCTCTCCTATTAGCTTTATAAGTGGTTGACTTACTATCTTTACTATATGTTTATCAGTTGGATCTTTCCTTTCATAATTTTCAAATTTGTAATTGTGGTCATTTTTCTTCTTTATGGAAGTCCTTTTAATATTTCTTCTAAAGTTGATTAGTGGTACTGAGCTCTTTTTGCTTTTGTTTGTCTATAAAACTCTCTATCTTCCCTTCAAATCTGAGTGATAGTCTTGCCACTTAGGTTGGTTAGATTGACTATGCATCCCATTCTTGAAGTGGCCTCATGTAGATTCCTGAGGAGCTTAGTACCACATTCCCCTCTGGTCAGCAGAGTTATATGCTCTAGGAGTACCCCCATGCCGGCTGCTTGGGCCGTTCTGTTGTGGGGCTGATAATTGTGTGTACACTGATAGGCAGTTGACTGCCAGATGCTGCCTCATATGGTGGCTGCTGGCCAGAAGGTGGTTAAGGCTGGGTTACAGGTCAGCTGACAGTGGGGCCTAGGGATCCACGGCTAGTTCTTGTCCACACTTGGGCAGGTCTGGATCCTAAAGTAGCTGGTGCAGGCCTTGTGGGTAGCTGTGCTAAGTGCTATTTTAAGTGGTCCTTTGTTGCCATTGTGCTCCAGCTAGAAACTTTACAACTAGACATTTACCTTGTATGGATGATAGTGTCACAGAAAATGAGTTTAAGTTGAGAGAGATCTTGGTTCCAGTCTATAATAGTGTAGGAAGTACTGGAATGAGTGACGAAATGTGAGTGTATGTGGGAAGGTGGTGCTTCCCAGGAAGACTTCCAGGAAGTCTTCAGGAACAGAGGAACATATATGTGCTTGAAGGCTAGAGTTTAAACCCTGTCTCTTAGGTTCCTTCCAATTTTATTTCAAGTTTCTAGATTTTTAAAGCCATAATGTGAGAACATTCCCTCACACATCATCTGTGAGTGACCAATGTTCACCAAAGTGGCACAATATGCTCCTTGTTCTCAGATAAGTTTCTCAGTTTCATAGGACAGGCCTGAGAATTTAATTAGGCAGGAAATGTGTGATTTATTTTGGCAACTGGAAACGGCTTTTTAAATTCTAAGAGGAGAAACAGAGCTGCAGATTCCTGACCCCTATCCCTAGGTGATAGTGTCCTCACCTCCAACTGCTCTTTTACCTCAGTCTGAGTTTTATAGGCTTCCTTTATGTCATTATCAGTACTACATGATCCAGTCTGCCATTGTTTGACTACATGGATGTAGAACTGTGAAAACAGAAGGCTGACTCTATAGTTATATGTGGATTTTCAACTTCATGGGAACGAGGGTTAGTTCCCCTAGCAAGCTCATTGTTCAAGGGTCAACTGTAGTTCTTTCAAAATCTTTCTCCAAAGTTCTAGAGTATTTATTTTTTAAGTGGAAAGACATACAGAACAGTAATTTCCGCTTCTTAATTGTTTTGCCTGAAGCTGATATTTTTGTGCTATGCCAAGAGTAATATTCTGTCTATGTGTAGTTTCTCCACTTGTCAGTACTATTTGCATACTGCTCAGATTTATTTGCTGAGATTAGGAAACTGGCATTTATGCACCAATGATGAAACAATTAAGAATTTGGTTATATTATTGTATATAACCTCAGCTTCCCTAGGTGTTTTCTGGTGAGGTAGTTCTAAATGATCATGAACCTGTACTGAAAATAGCAGGTGCCTGAACTCTCACAGGTCATTATTTTGCTTTTATGTGGAATCATCTTTAAATTTTTCAAGGAACAAGAGTTGGGAAAGGGAACTCATAAGATGGGGAGGAAAAAAACCATGTATATCAGAACTGTCCAAATCCATGAATTATCAGAAAGATGCCAAAAAATCACCCTATTTTGCTATACTGGAGGATTTGCTAATTTATTTTAAGATCTTAGTTGATAATAATGGAATTTTCTAATCACAAACAGCTGTCTAATGCAGAACTAACCAAGGTAACAATGAAAGGCACTCTATGATTTAAATATATTGTTTCCAAAAGCACTGAGACACCTTGGGGCAAGTGAGGAGTACTTGTAGGGGTACTGCAGATTTTTTTAAATATTCAAGGGGAACACAGTGACACTAAACATCTGTGCAAATTATTAGTTCTAGGATAGTTCATTTTCAACCTCAAATTCTGCTATATTCCTTTTGATTAGGTCATATCTTTGTGAAGTTAGGTTTTGGTGATTACTGTGATTGATATAAAACAAGTACCAATGATAACCAATAGGAAGTGAGAGTGAGTTTTCAACCTCTGAGGAGTTGAGTAGTGATCTGTAGGCACACACATCTCAATTGTAAGTAACTGTCCTTAAGAATAAAATAAAAAAATTCATTTTACGTGAATTATCATTCTAAATGGCTAAGTGGTTGAGACATAAGTAGCTGTTTGGATGTAACAGAACTGTTATATTTTCTCCTGGCCTAAGAATGTCATGAAAAAATTAGTCAGGCACTAAGGTTGGTGGCTCAGTGGGTAAAGACTCTGCCTGCAGTGCAGGGGGCCTGGGCTTGATCCCTTTGTCAGGAAGATCCTCTGGAGAAGGGAATGGCAACCTACTCCAGTATTCTTGCCTGGAGAATTCCACGGACAAAGGAGCCTGGTGGGCTACAGTCCATGGTATCAAAAAGAGATGGACATGACTGAGCAACTAACACATACAAGGTTACCATGACTCAAAAATGTTTGACAAGCTATAGGTGAAATGATTTTTGAAAATTGGTTTGGGCTCTGGATTTTTTTCTTCTTAAAAGCTTTTGAATTTTTCCCCATCATTTTACCTAAATGTAATCAAGAAACACCTGAAGTAACAGGCAAATTTGGCCTTGGACTGTGGAATGAAGCAGGGCAAAGATTAATAGAGTTTTGCCAAGAAAATGCACTGGTCATAGCAAACACTCTCTTCCAACAACACAAGAGAAGACTCTACACATGGACATCACCAGATGGTCAACACCAAAGTCAGATTGATTATATTCTTTGCAGCCAAAGATGGAGAAGNGGACAGGGAGGCCTGGCATGCTGCAATTCATGGGATCGCAAAGAGTCGGACACGACTGAGTGACTGAACGAACTGAACTGAATTTACATTCACAGAGATAGAATAGTTTTGTTTGAGAAATTTCATTGTCAAAGATTGAAATTAACCATATGTATAGTATTTTTTCCATATTATAATCATATACTCTCATTGTGAAAAAAATCAGAAACTCTACATAATCACAAAGAAGAAAAATTGCTTATAATTTCATGTAACAATTGCCATTATTAGTATTTTGGTGTTTGGCTTTATAGAATATAGGCCCTTTTGAAAAGTAAAGATAAATCTGGGTAGAGTTCTAGGAGTAAAGGAGATAATATATACAGCTCTTGCTATTGGTGTTTTTTGAAAGAGGAAGGCTATTAGGTCAAGTTGCCTTATGTACAGGTTGTTTAATGGACAATAGTGATTTGACCAGAGATTATGTGTGTAACTTCACCATTGTGTCCAAGAGATCTGAAATAAATAGTGCAGCTTCTTTATTTCGTGGCTTAGGGGCAGAAGACTCTCAGCCATGAAATTCTGAGAATGTGATAGGTTCTACTCAGAAATAGAAGCAAGCCTCATTTTACTTCGGGGAAGGAGTATCAGCTGATTCTTAGAGACAGCATTATACTTACATGAGAAGTAGAAGCTTAGCAAATCCATTATCACAATTATGACCACATAAATGTTATCAGTTAAATCTTTGTATTTAAATTAAGATAGGTTTATTTTGCTTCTTCATTTGAAAATTTTAAGTAATTGTTTAAACTAGTGTGAATTCCCTAGGGGACTAGCTAAAAGATATTTTTGATGGCAAGAAATTAATCACAGTGGAGCAAAAGATATGTCAAAGATATTTAAAGTGTATCATTCACATGTAGATAATGGAAAGTTGATAGTAGGGCCACTTGTATGCAAATAAATAGAAAAGCATGGCAAGCCCACTGTTTTATACTTTTCCATTTTCTCTTTTAACATTTCTCATTCTTAACTCTCCTTGCTATTTTTCTAGAGTCCCTTTCTGGTGGGTAATACCTACACATGTCTTCATTATATGGTGTCCAACACTTAAGCTTATTCTGTGCTTTCTCCCTTTATCAGAAATGTTGTTACTATCAGCTGTTTTCTCTGTTACATGTTGAAAAATAAACTAATGTGCTGATCCTCCCAAAAATCTTAATATTTAAAAGATATTTTAATTTATTAATCTTTCTAGTCCTATGTGCATTTTGACAATTTTTAGAGGCAAAATTTTAACCAAGAAAGAACAAATATTTCATGTCACATTTTCAGATGAGTCAACAAAAGTATTTAGACACTGAGTTAACATTACAGACCCCTCAGTTCATGCTATAGACAACCAAACATTCCAGTTGAATATATACTTTTACTGTGTCAAGAATAGAAGAGAGAAGTGCTATTTGTGTCTTTTAATGCAAATAGACATGTGGAAATTCCTTTTCCATGAAGTTTTACAGACTTTATTATTGCCTCCAGAAGTTGAATTTGGAGGGAATTTTCCAGAAGAGATTTAAAATAATAGGAGCACACTTACAGAAACTTTGCAAGCCTTCTCTCCTTAGTGATTTCTCTATCTCTGAGAGTCTAAGATTGTCAGGAAGAGGCACTCCATGCAGAACGTCGTCAGTTCCTTTCAGACCTACAGTCTGAGCTCCTAGAATGGTATAATATGCAATCTGAAATAGAGAGGCAGTCATCTAATTCATTTTGTTCTCAGAGTAGAGAAGTGTAGTGCACGATTACAGATTGAGCCTTTAGGAGAGCAATAAAAATAGCTCTGACAGTCATCTCTAATAAAATAATTGTTTTTCATTGGGCAGAGTATCTAATCAATAATGACATTTTTGGTGTTCTTGTTTGTATAATACAACATTTGAAGATATTATGTCTCCAAAAGTAGTCACATGAAAAAGGAATACATGATTGAGATACCTTATCTTAAGAGAAACTATCTATGACCTTTAAGTTTTAAACTAAAATTTCCTTTTAAGACCTTTTTCTAAATAGGAATTGACTGAGCAACAGTTCTTTCACCTTATACTGTTATGCGGGTATAATTATTTTCCCTGAAAGTGCCATGTAGCATAAAAGGGTTGAAATTGTAAGAACTGTGGCTAAGAGCCATTCATATTACCATAAAGATTTTTTTCCCACTCTTGGGGCCAAGTAGTTCTGTTTGTTTGCTTTGACAAGGCAAGAATTGGGGAGTAAAGAAATTGTGGAAGATTTGTATGGAAAGATTTTTTATTCTAATTAGTGATTGTATAAATTAAATAGAAATAGTAGTCCTTTAACTCTACATCCTTCCCTTCTATTGCTTCTTTTTGAAAAACAAGGTTTAGAATTCTTAGCATTGTGTCTTATTAATGGCCAGGTATTGCTTCTGGTAAAACTGCAAAAAAACTTTCCCCACCTTCCCATTCATTTGAATGTGATTTCTTTCCATGGCTAGATAAGTACCTTGACTTTATGTTTCATGGAGATTAGTGGTTTAACAAAATATTAATAGGGATTATAGATTCTACTTTTTATACATTGTTATTGGACTTTTTAACCCATGTAGTAGTAGTACATGGGTGGTAGTAGTAATCTTTTTAAGTAGTATTAGTCTTTTTAACCCACGCAGAGTCCTTAAAGATGTTTTCTTTTTGTTCTAAATAATAGTAAATAATATGTATAATAATTATACAAATAAGGCATATTCAGTTCAATTGCTCAGTCGTGACCCCATGGACCACAGCACGCCAGGCCTCCCTGTCCATCACCAACTCCCAGAGTTCACCCAAATCCATGTTCATCGAGTTGGTGATGCCATCCAACCATCTCATCCTCTGTCATCCCCTTCTCCTCCTGCCTTCAATCTTTCCCAGCATCAGGGTCTTTTCAAATGAGTCAGCTCTTCACATCAGGTGGCCAAACTATTGGAGTTTCAGCTTCAATATCAGTCCTTCCAATGAACCCTCAGGACTGATCTCCTTAAGGATGGACTGATTGGATCTCCTTGCTGTCCAAGGGACTCTCAAGAGTCTTATCCAACACCACAGTTCAAAAACATCAATTCTTTGGCACTCAGCTTTCTTTATAGTCCAACTCTCATATCCATACATGACTACTAGAAAAACCATAGCTTTGACTAGATGGACCTTTGTTGGCAAAGTAATGTCTGCCTTTTAATATGCTGTCTAGGCTGGTCATAACTTTCCTTCCAAGGAGTAAGTATCTTTTAATTTCATGGCTGCAATCACCATCCGCAGTGATTTTGGAGCCCAAGAAAATAAAGTCAGCCACTGTTTCCACTGTTTCCCCATCTATTTGCTGTGAAGTGATGGGACCAGACCATGAATTCAGTTTTCTGAATGTTGAGCTTTAAGCCAACTTTTTCACTCTCCTCTTTCACTTTCATCAAGAGGCTCTTTAGTTCTTATTCACTTTCTGCCATAAGGTGGTGTCATCTGTATATCTAAGGTTATTGATATTTCTCCCGACAATCTTGATTCCAGCTGTGCTTCATCCATCCCAACGTTTCTTATGAGATACTCTGCATATATAAGTTAAATAAGCACAGTGACAATATACAGCCTTGACATACTCCTTTTCCTATTTGGAACCAGTCTATTGTTCCATGTCCAGTTCTAACTGTTGTTTCTTGACTTGCATACAGATTTCTCAAGAGGCAGATCAGGTGGTCTGGTANGGACCACAGCACGCCAGGCCTCCCTGTCCATCACCAACTCCCAGAGTTCACCCAAATCCATGTTCATCGAGTTGGTGATGCCATCCAACCATCTCATCCTCTGTCATCCCCTTCTCCTCCTGCCTTCAATCTTTCCCAGCATCAGGGTCTTTTCAAATGAGTCAGCTCTTCACATCAGGTGGCCAAACTATTGGAGTTTCAGCTTCAATATCAGTCCTTCCAATGAACCCTCAGGACTGATCTCCTTAAGGATGGACTGATTGGATCTCCTTGCTGTCCAAGGGACTCTCAAGAGTCTTATCCAACACCACAGTTCAAAAACATCAATTCTTTGGCACTCAGCTTTCTTTATAGTCCAACTCTCATATCCATACATGACTACTAGAAAAACCATAGCTTTGACTAGATGGACCTTTGTTGGCAAAGTAATGTCTGCCTTTTAATATGCTGTCTAGGCTGGTCATAACTTTCCTTCCAAGGAGTAAGTATCTTTTAATTTCATGGCTGCAATCACCATCCGCAGTGATTTTGGAGCCCAAGAAAATAAAGTCAGCCACTGTTTCCACTGTTTCCCCATCTATTTGCTGTGAAGTGATGGGACCAGACCATGAATTCAGTTTTCTGAATGTTGAGCTTTAAGCCAACTTTTTCACTCTCCTCTTTCACTTTCATCAAGAGGCTCTTTAGTTCTTATTCACTTTCTGCCATAAGGTGGTGTCATCTGTATATCTAAGGTTATTGATATTTCTCCCGACAATCTTGATTCCAGCTGTGCTTCATCCATCCCAACGTTTCTTATGAGATACTCTGCATATATAAGTTAAATAAGCACAGTGACAATATACAGCCTTGACATACTCCTTTTCCTATTTGGAACCAGTCTATTGTTCCATGTCCAGTTCTAACTGTTGTTTCTTGACTTGCATACAGATTTCTCAAGAGGCAGATCAGGTGGTCTGGTATTCCCATTGTTTCAGAATTTTCCACAGTTTATTGTGATGCACACAGTCAAAGGCTTTGGCATAGTCAATAAAGCAGAAACAGATGTTTTTCTGGAACTCTCTTGCTTTTTCAATGATCCATCCAGTGGATGTTGGCAATTTGATCTCTGTTTCCTCTGCCTTTTCTAAAACCAGCTTGAACATCTGGAAGTTCACGGTTCACGTCTTGCTGAAGCCTGGCTTGGAGAATTTTGAGCATTACTTTACTAGTGTGTGAGATGAGTGCAATTGTGCGGTAGTTTGAGCATTCTTTGGCATTGCCTTTCTTTGGGATTGGAATGAAAACTGACCTTTTCCAGTACTGTGGCCACTGCTGGTATATTAAGTAAACAGGCATATTAAGTAAGCAAAATTAAAATTGTTAGCTTTTACCAAAAGGCCAAAGCCAATTTCCAAGTCCTTATATAATCTTCTATATTCTGGATTGTTATTTTTACTATTGTACTGAGTTGTTCTGTCTTTATAAAATGTTTTATGCTACTTTTTGAAAAGGAAGTGTTTTAAAATAGATTAAAAAATCAAAGCAATGTAAAAAGTTTATGGTAAGGAGTCTCATTCCTACTCCTGTTTTTACCTTTCTTGTTTCTCTGTTCCTACATTTTATTCTACAAGTAACAACTTTTATTTTCTTCTTTAAATCCTTCCATTTTTTCTTTACCTAAGTACATATGCCCCCCATCTTCCCCTCCAAAGTTCACTTCATACGTAGACAATTCTAAATCTTTCTGTGTTATTTCTTCTAATTATTTTCTGTCACCCTGAACTGTAAACATGTTCCTCAGACTTTTTGGCTTTTTGGTCAGACAAACCTGTTTGAAAATGCTGGCCCTACTGCTTACTAAGTGTGTGACCTTGAGTTTAACTTGAAGGTCTCAATTACTTTACTTTTAAAATGTAAGTTTCTTTACCTATGAGATAGTGTTGCTGTGAGTATTAAATGAGATGATCTATGACTGATAGCCTATGGTGGACAGTGTGTATCATATCTTTTTCCCTTGGCCTTTTCTCTCTCTCATAGTATAACCACCCTTTCCCATCCTCTCTTCCCTGAGACAAAGGTGCTGGGACCTCACAAATCACATAATTGGCCCCTGCCCATCTATTCTTCACACTGCAAGTAGAGGGGTCTTTCTGTGACTTGTGTCACCTGCACAGAGGATGGACTTCAAAGAACGTTATGTGATACTGGTCATGGTGTAGGCTCTTCTTACCTGTCCAGCCTTATTTTATGCAATTCCCCTTTTGTGCTCTATGCTTTATCTCCCTGTCCAGAGGATATTCTTCATTTGACAGTTCATAGATCTTTTCTTTAGAGTCAATTATTAGAGCTTTCTTCATTTCCTTTGGCAGTATCATATTTACCTGGTTTTTCATGATCTTTGGTTTGTTATGCTGGTCTCTGTGCATTTGAGTAATGGGGCTCCTCTTCCAGACTTTGTAAGTTTGCTTTGCAGAGATAGTTCTCCACCATTTGGCTTAGTTTGGGTTTCTGGGTGTGTCCGCTGGTGATGTCTTTGGGCAGATGGTCTATTTTTGAGTGAGGCAAGTATTTGAGCTCTGAGGATGGGGATGAGGGGTGTGCCACTGGCTGAGAACATCTGGATAAGACTGCCGGCCTGGTTCCCTACCCATGTGAGGTTTTAGGACAATTTCTGTGGTTGCTTGAGTTCTCTGGTCAGGCTTAACATGGTCAGGACTGGGTACTATAGTCAGTAGCTGATGGAACTATAACTTAATAGCTTCCCTTCACTAGCAACAGGCCAGGAGTCAGGGCCTGTAGAGATGTACAGTTTGTGGGCCTGATTCTAGCCTGGTCAGATGTTGCCACCGATTTTGCTCAGCAGACAAGGGAAGTCACGGGTTGTGCTCTGTGTTCAAGTGCCACTATATGTAGGGCTGTTGAATGGGCTATTCAACTTTGGGTGTGGTCTGGTCAGATTCTCTGGTCAGACAGCTGAAGACTGTATTCAGTAATGAATACAGCTGCAAATTAAATTCCCTGTCTGGGTGCACTGAAAGAAGCAGCTCTAAAACTGGTAAAGCTTTTTGTTGTCTTAAGCCATCGCACATCCTGTGTTCCCAGGCTAAGAAGGTCCTCTGGCTTTGCTCTATAAACTGTTGGTTCTGTCTGCCCTTCTCTCAGCTTAAGCACCACAAGCACACACAACCTCTAGGACTTGTCGTTGGCCCTCCTGGTCGTATGTGGGCCTGCCCTTCTGGACAGAAAACTCTCTCCACACTAGGTGGAGGCATAACACAACACCTTGCCTGAGTTCGGAAAGCTGGGATCTAGTATAGAGAAAATTTCTCCTTAGAGGACTCAAATCAGCAGATCGGCATCCTATCAAGCTCCCTGGCCAGAGTCCACCCCCAGCTTGTTTCTGCAGGTAAGCAAAGCCACCATTTGGGGTTACTATTAATACTTGGTTACTACACATGTGAGCTTGGTCTGACAAGATCCTTGTGGTGGTTGTTTCAAGCCCTTCCCCACTTCTCTGTCACAGTCAGATTCACAGTATTTGAGCCCCATAGATTCCTCTATGATTTCTGTGGTAAAATCAGAGTAGAGTTCTACTGTGAGAAATCAGAGTAGAGTTCCCCATAAAGTGACCCACAGTGCTTTGGAAAGTTAGTGTCCCCCCCGCCTCCAACCTCTGGTTCTCTTTTCCCACTGGAGGAACTGGAAACTGGTGGGAGACCTCTCTGTATGGTGCTGCCCTGCCCTGGAGAAGGGGCAATGTGGTCACCATGTAGACACTTCTCTCACCCTTCTAATGCAGTCTGCCTTGATGGCTGAGGTGCAGGGGGTACTTCAGTCTCACCACTGTGTTCTGGGATTCTCTTACTGGTGTTTTGATCTTGAATAGATGTCAGTGTTCTTGTCAGGGAGAAGAAGTGACCTGTATTTTGCCATTTAGTCCATATACAGTTTTTTTTATTATAAGCTTTTTATCATGACATAAAAAAGAAACTAGTGTGAGATTTAAGTGAATTGGCTTTAATGGCAACTCATAATTTTCCTCTATCACTAAGTACACTGTTTAACCTGCTAACTTTTTTCTCCATAATAACTAGACTTTTCCAGTGAAGAAAGTAGTGCAGTAACTTATATTTTGACTCAGATTCCTTGTTGTTGTCCAGTCACTAAACCATGTCTAACTCTTTGTGACCCCATGGACTGCAGCACAGCAGGATTCCCTGTCCTTCACTATCTCCCAGAGTTTGCTCAGACTCATGTGCATTGAGTTGGTGATGCCATCCAACCATCTAATCCTCTGTCACCCCCCTCTCCTTATTTGAGTATTCCAAAAGCATTTCCTGTTATTGGAGCTATTCCATTTGACTGCAGTCATATACAAAATTTAAATTCCAAATCACATGTGTTGACAATGTTGAGAATTCAGAAGTTTATACAGTTCAGAACTAGTTGTGTTTATCAGCAATGTAGCTGGAAAGTAATCATAAGCATACTACAAAAAATTGCCATGTTAATAGTGAAAATTACTTTACTAGTTATATTTGTTCTATAAACTGAGCTTCTATATCATTAGCCAGTACCTGGCTATGCTGGGCTATTGTGTTATTGAAAAGTAGTTTTTGAGCTACTTTCTTTGCCCTAGATTCACCTACATTTCCAATAAAACATTCTTGTGTTTTTTTTAGTCTTAGCAATCTGAGTGCTACATAAAAAAAGGCTTAAAAGCATTCATATTTATATGTGAGATATTGAACATCTGCTTCTATTAACTTTTTAATTCAGCACTCTTTCTTTCAAAAAATTCTTTGGCTCTGAGCTTATTTCTTTTTAATCTATATATAAGATCCACTTGAGTTTTGACCAGTCAACTTGTCTCCACAAATAACACATTGTGATTTCAGTACTTTACCCTCAATTATGACTACACAAAGTCATAATATAAATTAGTTAATATACACACCTTGTTAATTAACAAAAGTTAATATAATAATTTTAATAAATTTAATAACTTTAATAAAATTAATTTAGATATAAATTAGTTAATATACATACCTTGTATATTAACTAAAGTTAATATTTATTAACTAAAGTTAATATACAAGGTATCATGTTTCTAATAGAGTTGGTACAAATTTGTTTGGTCCTCATTTACTTGGAGTAAACTTCACCATTATCACTTGATTTACTGCTGCTGCTGTATGCAGAAAAATGAGTGTCTCTTCTGGAAAAAATATTTCAGTGAGTTTTATCTTGGCATATGTAAGTTAGAGTTAAAATAATTTTATGTCTTAATTTAGCTTGTTAAAGTATAATTTAAAAATAAGCTTAATCTAAAATCGTAACAATTATAAAAATATTTTAACAAGTTTTTAAAATAAGTACCTGCATTTTATCAGATTTTTATTCCCTTGTGGGTTACAGGTGACAAATTCATTAGAAATTTCACATATTTCAAGGTCTTATTGTGTGCTTAACTAGCATGCAGTTTAGGCCCCATGCTGCTCACCACTGAGTATGACAGCATCCAAACTTGTTTATATCTTATTTATCAAAACGAGCCCATTGATCCCATGCTTGGATGTTGTGGCAATGTCAAAGTGTTTAGTAAGTTTCTAAACTCTTACTATCATATTCTATAGTTATCTTGTCAAGGACCAATAACAAACTACTGGTTCACAGACCACACTTTGAGTAATGCTGGCCAGGTAGATATTAATGGGCTGCAATAATACCAACTAATATATATTAAACTTTATCTCAGGCTCTCTGGCAAGCAGTTTACATATTTGTCTCATTTAATCCTTACCATAATTCATTAAGATATAGATAGTGTTATCATTTCTACTTTACAGATAACAAAAATGAGGCTCAGAGTAGTTTAGTAAATTTCCAAGGTCATAAAGTCTTCCCATTTGCACCTGGGATTTAAGCCGAGGCCTGTGGACTCCAGAACTTGAGCTCTCAATCTCTAACTCAAATGCCATAAAGCAGGGGTCCCCAAGCTCCAGGATCTAATGCCGGATGATCTGAGATGGAGTTAATGTAATAATAGTAGAAATAAAATATGCAATAAATATGATATGTTTGAGTCATCCCAAAACCATCCCATTCTGAACCCCACCAGTCCCCTGGGCCCCTCGTGCCCTTCCTCCTTCTCCCCCAAATCCCTCCCTGCAGCCATGGAAAAGTTATCTTTCACAAAACCGGTCCCTGGTGCCGAAAAGGTGGGGGACTGCTGCCATAAAGCATTGTCTTCAGCCTTACAGGGTGAGTTACGGTGGAAAACATGAGAAACTAGGTTCTGCTCTTAGTTGTGGTGCAACCTAGTAGTTGTATGGCCTTTGTCAAATCATTTGATCTCTAGGCTTTGGTTTTTCTATCTGAATGTGACATGGGGAGGGTAGAGACATCAATTATATGCTCTGTAAGTGGTGGTGTGCTGGAGGCAGTTATGCCATCTCAGAAGAGCCAATTATTAAACTTATAGGTATTTTTTTATCTGGATTGATGTAATCTTGGTAGCTTGAAACTGACCATCATGATAGTACATGGAAATCAGCAAACACTGTAAGTTAGGGCTTTCTCTTGGTTATTAAACATTTACTAGAATAATGGCACTGCTTTTAGGACTCTTTGAGTTAATTCCATATATTTTCAATCTTCCTTTCAATCAGGAAGCAACTCCTTTGTCTCTTTACCTTGGGTGGTTAGCCCAGTAGATGGGTATCTAGTACATATTGGATGATGATGATGATGAAATCACCATATCTATACCTTACAACTTTGGATGGGCCCTGCTGGAAGTTACTTCCCTGGAAATAGTGGCCCCTCAGGGGAAGTTCTTCCTATGGCTCCAGTGACCTGTGTATTGGCCTAATTTTTAGTGGAGATACTTTAACACTGCTTATAGCTTTCTTTTGCAATCCAACTGGCCTTTATCACATTATTATGCTGAGTGGGAAAGTATAACACAGAAACGGTACATATGAAGTCATTATCCTTTATGCTAGTTTCATTGAGTTCTGGATTTAAAGCATATTAGTGGTTTTCATTTTTAGTTCATTGCAAGGCCCTCCTGTGTTGGTCTAGTCTCCTTTACTAACTTGGATAGAACCCCTGCTGTTCTAGCTCCAAATTTTTTTTCCCTCCAGTTTTGCCTGTCTTTCTGACTAGCTCTTGATCTCTCTACTGCTTTAACTCTTACCCTGTAGCTGTTTTCCTATAGCTAATCCTCATTTTCATGTTCTCTCTTAAACAGTCTTTCTCCTTAGATCCAAAGAATTACAACTGATTCTTAATGTAATGTTTGGCATACCACTTTAGTGTATTGGGTTGGCCAAAAAGTTTGTTCTTCTTCTTTTTTTTAATCAAGATGGAAAAACCTGAAGAAACTTTTTGGCCAACCAAGTAATGATAATGTAACTGATGAGGTAATGGAAGAATCCAAGGCTTTTGGTAAAGGATACCTAGATATATTGCTTTTGCTTTTTTTCTTTAACCATTTGAACTTTTTTCCATTTATCAAATGATGTAGTTAGATTATATTGTGATTCCCAAATCTGCCTGTGCCTCAGTATCACCCAAGGAATTTGATTTAAAATATAGATGGCCTGTCTCACCTTACTCCAGAACTAATGTGTCTCTTTTGGGGTTGAGGGACAGAGAATGATATGGAGAGTTTATTTTTTTCTATATAATGTGTGATAGAAATAGAGTTTCAGAGAGTTTCCACAGAGACAGAGTTTCTTCTTTCATTTCCTTCTTGTAATGGAAACAAATAGGACTACAACCAAGTATTGGTGGAATGTTCTACTGATATTATACTCAAAAATTCGCATTTATCATTGTAAAATAAGTAGTTACATTTTTAATGTAATAGCAGTGTTTATGGAAATCAGTTAAACGTATCTTGTTTGGTGAGTCACCTAACGTCTTTTCTGGTTATTGAAGGTGGATTCCTGGTCAGTGAAATCCCCCAGGGGTCTTGAGATCTGAGAGAAATTGCTGTCATATGCTTGTACCTATGAACTACTTGGATGTCATGAGAATCAGGGTTCAATTTTTTTTTAAATTGTGTAAGATAATTAGAGACACAGTGAAATGAAACTGATTTGGGAAATTAGCTTCCTGGGAGTTCTTAAAATATACAGATTCTCTTCAGATACTAGGATATGAGCAAAAATAAGCCAATGTGATTTTTTCTGTTCTTGTTCCCAAACTCCAACTTCTGCTACTTCTGAACTTTGCACCATAGTTGCTGGCAAGGTGACACTTGCTGATTTCATCAGTTAGAGCATTTGTGCAGGGTACAATGTTGATTGTACACCTGATCAACATTTTGCCTTTACTTCTCCCTGAGAGAATTCTGACTTTGTCTGAATATCCAGACAAAGCTCCCCAGAGCTTTGTGCTTTAGAGGTCGTTGGTCTCAGCAAGTAGTTAGAGCAGGCAGATGCTGTTTAGACTGAGCCAGCCATGGTGATTCCAAGTGGACCACATTCTAGTGATTGGTTTAGAGGTGATAAATGATTTGTTTTGGCCAATAAGATGTGAGGGAAGGTCTGCTGGGGTGGAAGTAGGGGATTTGGGGAAAAGTTTTCTTGTTTTTATGAAGGATGCACCAGAAGAGACCATTCATTTTCTGACTCTTGACATTATTTTGTTTGTATATTTTGTCTGTAACTAC
This sequence comes from Neotragus moschatus, assembly GCA_006410615.1. Taxonomy (NCBI): domain Eukaryota; kingdom Metazoa; phylum Chordata; class Mammalia; order Artiodactyla; family Bovidae; genus Neotragus; species Neotragus moschatus. The sequence goes on from SJYA01002815.1 coordinate 137,919, forward strand.
TTCCTCTTTTACCACCAGTCTAAGGATGAAGTTAATGCAGAAGAGAGAGGAAGCAAGATAATCACAGGGAAGTGGAGCTAGAGCCCCAGTCATATAACCTCTGAAATTGCTCTAACTCTGAATTTCCCCACATAAGCAACAATACAATTATCTCAACAAGTTGAGTCTGTCTGTACTTGCAGATGAAGTCATTTTAATGCCTAAATCTCTCCTGTCTGTTATTCTACCATGGTTATAGGCTCCTTTTCTAATCACACATAGCACTCATAGCCAGAATATAATGAAAAGGATATGTAGTGTAGAGAATAATTTTCAACTACTCATAAAGCAAATCAAACCTGGGGTCTCTCCCTAGGTGCAGTGGACACAGAGATGTGACATCCAAGAACTCTGATGGGCTGTGCTTGCTCCAGAGAGCCCCACCAGGTTGGTCAAGGCTTTATCAGGCCTGCGTCACAGTGGAACTTCTTGTTTTGTCCTATCTAGTCTCCTAGTGTTTCCTTTCACTGACATTCTTTCCTAATAAACACCTTGCCCCCTCCCCACAACCATCTCAGTATCTGCTTCTGGAGAAGCCAACCTGTGATTCCAGGCCAGCTTGCTGTTCCCTTCTGTCCTGTCTCTATGTGGTCAGGAGCACCTCATCTTCCACAGTCATTCCTGATTGCTTTGAACCTTGGTGTCCAGGTAAATGGGCCAGGAAATTTTAAAAAGAAATATCCAGCTTCAGGAAAAACTTCTCCCCAGGATGTTTTATAGTGGGGTAGTCAGTTTTTTTCAGGGGCAACTCCATTTCTATACACAGGGGACAGAGTCTTGCTGCATAGCTCCAAAAAGACAATCACAAAGTAGTCTGAAATTCATAAATATTTTGTCTGGTTTATACAGTCTTATCCATAGTTGTTTTTTTAACCATACTTGATGACTTCAGGTGAACTGTTTAATCTTCTGAACCTTAGATTTCTCATTCATTGAATAAAAATAACCATCCACCTCACAGAAATTGTAGTTAAATAATAATTATATATGAAGAGTACCTAGGACAGTATTGACTATAGTATGCTCTCAATAGAGGTTAGATTTTTTTTTTTTTTCTGTTTTAACTCCTGCCTTTTCCCCCTATATATTTCGTTTCTTGGTGAAGGTAAGTTGAAATGAACATCTAGGGCAATCTTGAAGGAAAAAAAATAAATGTGATCTCATTAAATGTGTATATATTTGCTCCTTGGTATTACATATAGGAACAACACGCAGTCTCTTTTGGCTTCTTTCGTTTAGCATTATATATTATTTACTTAGTTATTTTTGTCTGTGCCGGCTTCTTGTTGTTTTGGGTAGGCTTTCCCTAGTTGCAGTGAGTGGGGGGCGACTCTTTGTTGGTGTGCATGGGTTTCTCATTGTGGTGGCTTCTCTTCTTGCTGAGCACAGGTTCTAGGTGTGTGTGCCTCAGTAGTTGCAGTACATGGGTTCATGAGTTGCAGCATCTGGGCCCTAGGCTCTTAGGCTTCAACAGTTGCAGCTTGTGGGCTCAAGAGCGTGGGATCAGTAGTTGTGGTGCACAGGCTTAGTTGCCCCGAGGCAGTGGGATCTTCCTGGACCAGGGATCAAACCCATGTCTCCTGCATTGGCAGGCAAATTCTTATCCACTGTGCCACAAGGAAAGTCCTAGTATAATGTTTCCAAAGTTTATCTTTGTTGTAGTATGTATGTATCAGTACTAAATTCCTTTTTATTGCAGAATATTATTCCATTCTATGAATAGAACACATTTTGTCATATCCATTTACCAGTTGATAGACATTGAATTGTTTCAATTTTTGAGTCTATTTTGAATAATGCTGTTATGAACATTCTTCGTGCATAAGTCTTTGTGTAGATGCATATTTTCATTTGTCTTTCACCCAGGAGTGGAATTACTGGTTCATATGGTAAATTTATATTTACTCTTCACAGAAACTACCAAACTGCTTCTCAAAGTGGTTGCACTATTTCCTATATTTATTACCTTTGAGTTTTGGAATTGTTTTAAGATTAATTGTCTATTGTCTATTAAGAAACAGAAAGGTGTTAACCACAGTATAGAGTAATTATGTAGCAGACACTCTGATATGATACCCAGATTCTCCTTTAGGACTATTCCTCTCCCTTCTAGACATGCTGCTAGCTGACAGTCTTCAGGTGTGTCAGCCCTCTCCAGAAACTGCCCTTGGCTAATCGGTCACTTTGTCCAGGGTCATGGCTGCTTCCTAGAGGCAGAATGTATCCAATGACTAGTTGATATGAGTCATATCACTGTCTTTTTGCCCCAACTGAGAGGGCCATCCAGTTTCAGGGTCACCTGATGGAGGCCCTTGTTGAGACTGCATTATAGCCCCATCCCCTGTATTCTTTCTTCCCTTCATCCAGAAGGAAGATTGCTACTCAGACTACTCTCTAGTAAACATTGTGTACATTATTCTGTATCTGTCCATTTGAATTGGTTCTTGGAGGAAACCAGTCTTGAAAACAACAGATTTCTACCTTTTAAATAATATAGATTACATTTATATTTGTCTTATTAGGTAGATCCCTCTGTTAAGAATCAAAGTATCTTGTTGAAGCCTAAAGCCACGTTCTAATCCCTGCATAGAAATCAGCTTCTGTTATCTCACTGTCTACCAAGAGAGGGCAGTGAGATGCTAGTTAAACTAGCAGAACTGTGCTGAGAATAAAGCAGAGTTTGATTATCACAGAAATTCCTAGTACTTTGTTCTCCAAAATAAAAAAATATATATATTTTTTGCTGATTCTTCCTATATATTGAGAGATCTTTAGGATATGTTAGGAATAACTTCATTTAAAATGCTCTAAATAAAGCAGAATTCCAATGAGTTCCCTTTTTTAAAGGACACTTCTAAGCACAGACTGTGGTTTTAATTTTTAATTAATTAATGCTTCATTTGAAGCATTTACAAAGTAGATTCTTCTTAAAATATAGTTATGGATGACTTATAAAATCATATAATGTTAGACTCCAAGGTTTCTTTAGTTCAGTCTCCTCGTTTTGTAGGTAGAAATACATGGTGTCAAAGACTTGGTGTGGTTAGTTCAAGAGTACCAAGGAGAACCATGACTAAAATTTGGTCAGCATTTTTTCTCTATATCTTACTCCTCATCCTCTCTTGTAAGACTTTGGTTATTTATAGTTTCTCAAGGAGTTAAAAACACTCATTCATAAAGAAAAGCACTACTGAATGGGATTTTTATCCCCCTGAATGGGATTAGTGATGGGTATTAATGTCAAAGAATTAGGCTGACTATGATATTTTCAGTGACTGAGTTTGGCATGTTCCAGGATTTGTCTTCTCTCTTTGCATTTCCAGTCATTTACAATATTACTCTTACCAATAGCTGATAATTAGCATAATTAGCTCAGTCAGATCTAATTGGCCAGTTACTATTTTGCATGGTTTTACTTTGTGGTACCCAAAACTCTTCTCTTAGTGAAATTATATTGTTTAAGAATATAGAACTCTCTAGGAAAGTTCCTAACAAAGTAAAAATCAAATAACCATCTTTGTTAATATCAATATTAAGTTTTCTAACCTCTTTGCTTGGCAAAACCAGGAAATATCCTGCACCAGACCTGACTAAGTTTTTAACACTAGTTATATTTAGGGAGCTTCCGACATACTGGTGTCCTTTGTTAAAAATCAGAGGCAAAGTTCAGTGCCATTTATTTTTTGATGATCTTCTTGTCATGAATTAAAATTCTTCTAACACTCAATTCTCTTTGTCTCTGTAAACATGTACCCTTGTTGTGACAGAATCCTAAAGAATTACAATGTGTAATTATAAATGCATTGCTTATTCAATGGTTTAGGTTTTTCATCTCTTTATCAGTGTGCTTTGAGTTTTAGTGGTGTGTGTGTTTGATAACAAAGAAAGATGAGAGAGAGACAGACAGATGGACAGACAAGAAAGGAAGGGACCATTTCTTTGCTGGTCTCTTCGCTTGTTTTCTTTTCTTCTGTATTGAGACCTGTGATCCCTTTATCACCTGCAGAGTTGGTTATGCTTCAGTTATTGTTTCAATACTGAGGTTTCTTTTTAAGAGCCCCAAACCATCTTCACATCTTCAGTTTAGCACCAATTTAACTTTTCCAGAGGTCCAGCTCTGACCTCTAATTTGTCATTTGTTTTCCCTGAACTTTGAGTAAATGATCTAACTATTCTGAGCCTCAGTCTCTTATACATGACATGTGTTAAGAATACCCAACTCACAGTTTCAGTGTGCAATGGTAGCTATGAAATATTTAACACACAACAGTCAATATAGGGTATCATTGCTTCATTGTAAGAGCTTCACCTTCAAAAATTTCCTTCTTTTTAACTGTTAGTTGCATGGAATGTAGAGAAACTAGAACAGCTTATGTTATTATGTGAGCTCTTTGTTTCCCACTCCATCCCCAAATGGGTCAAACTCTAATAGGGTCAAATCGTCAAACAGCAGGGATGCATGTCTGGTAGTGTTTCAGGCATCAACCCATCAAATGGAAGAGTCTGATGGAGTGTCTTTGTTAGGTTTCTCATGGCTTCCAAAATTATTCCACATGAGGAGTTTTCCTCTTTTGCTTTTGGGCATGACTGTTGAATTTTGAGAAACTTGAATTTTTGATTGTCAGGATGACTACTTCATTCATTCTTTCTTTCTATTGCTTCAGGCCTTTACTCTCTTCTCCCCTATTAATCATGGTGCCCTATCTTTTGCATATATCAACTAATTTGAAATATGGTACTTTTTAAAGATTGCTTTGTATTTGCATGTATCTACTAGATATCCTTTAATTATGATGCATGACTAAAATTTTATTTCTTATTTAAAGCTTGAAAATTTCAATGCTGTAGTTCCAGTACTTTGATAAGTGTATGTTGCTAAAAAATAGACTAGTTAAGCCTCAGATTTCTAAAATACTATCTTGTAATTCTTTCATTTTTTAAAAATGAAAAATTTTTTATTGCTTAAAAATAAATTGGGAAGATTTAAAATATTTTTGTCTTTTTATGAAATGCTATAATCTGGGGGTAGTTAGGAAAGCTTGGAGCTATTAACAGAGATACTACTGTGAGAATTTAGATAACATTTGTGAAAAAGTATCTTGTAAGCTATAAAGTGTTATTTATATGAGAAATCCTTATTGCCAAAGAAACTGACAACCAGACTTGAAGTCACTGTTATGAATAACAATAGGAATTTTAGAGAAATAAATATATGGCTCAGAAGTTTAATCTCTTGGTTCAAGGTTTGGCTGTGTGCATACTAAGTTGTTTCAGTTGTGTCTAACTCTTTGCAACCCTATGGACTATAGCCTGCCAGGCTCCTTTGTCCGTGGGATTTCCCAGGCAAGAATATCAGAATGGGTAGCCATTTCCTCCTCCAGGGGATCTTCCTGAACCAAGGATTGAACTCATGTCTCCTACGTCTCCTGCATTGTTGGTGGATTCTTTACCACTAGTGCCACCTGGGAAGCCCCGAGTGTTTGGCTACATTGTCTTTAAGATCATCAGTCTTGGAGTCTCTGAAAACACAAGCAGAAATTCAAAAGTAAAACAACAAAAAAATTAACACAGAGCTTTCCATGTTCCCACCAGATGCAGAGGACACTTTTTTGTCCTATTTATTAAGTGATGAGAGTTGGGGTCAGATGTGTTACAAATTACTGCTGTAATGATGTCTGATATTGGTTAAGTATCTCTTTTATAGTCTGGGAGTCAGGGTGCTCCTTCTCTAACATACCCCTTTCATTTACAATGAGACTGTTTTCTGATGATATCCTTTTAAACAATATCCATTTTATCACACAATTAATCAAGCTTGATCGAAAACCTAAATGGAATGTTATTTTTCTCAAAAGAAAGTACTTTAAAGGTAGTGAAAGGGCAGCTGATTTAGATGTTCACAAGTCATATATATCTATGGAAAAATAAAATATGTGCCTTTCCATGCTGTCTTCCCTTTATTAAAGTGTTCTGATGCTGCAAATTACAAAAACACTTATGGCTTATGAAATTCTCATTACCCCAAACTCCTTTTCCCTTAATTGTTAATGTGGTAATGCGTGATGGCAAGAAACAGACTCTGGCGTTTTGAAGAGGCATAGTACTAATGCTATGGCTTGTGGTGGCTCTTTTATTAAAAGTCTCACTGTTCCTTTCCAGTGACACTCTAATTAGCTCAGGCTCTGGCCCAGAGGACTGTGCATGGCTGTATTTAACTGCCTGGAAAGTGGCTCTGAAAAGATGCTGGCTCAGCGTAAGTAACTGGGTTGTATCCTGGCTGCCTTTGGGGTGAAAGCTTTATTTTTAACTCTACTCCCTGTTTCAGATGATTACTAACGTTAGACTATAGAGAGGAGAACTTGGTTTCATTCCTAGACCTTTGCTTCCTACTTGGTAGTGTTCATAGCCAGTTTCTTCTCTTTTGCCACTGAGAGGTGGAAGTAAAATGATAGGCTTCTCTGGAAAATGTTATGTGCACAGTACTTAAGATTTGCTGTGTGTTTCTCTGTCTATAGCTCTTGCAGGAACAACTCTGTCTTCTTTTCTTCAGGTCTTCTCTCACTGAATGATATAATAAGTAAATAAACCAATACAAAACAAAATAAGCAATTCAGTTGCAATTTCAGGGTGGGAAAGAGGCTATAAATATATGGGAAATAGCACATCCTTGCCCACTAAGAGTGTGTATCTAAGTATAATATAAGGGAGACTGAAATAAGGGTCAGAGAGGAGAATTAATAATATACTTTAACTCAGAGAGCTTAATAAGGGGATCAGGGAATGTTTCCTGGAAAATATGTTGTGTGTGTGAGGTTTTTAAAGATGAAAAGGGTTTTCTTGGCAAAGAATAGATTGGGGGTATCTCCCAGTCATGAATTGAGAAGAGCCATGGCAAGGCTTGGTGACCAGCATTGATGAATGTGGCCTACATGATTGATTGGATATACTAGCAGACAAAGCTAGAGAGTCAAGGAGGGTCTTGAATCTGCTAGACTAAGGAATTTTAATATTTTATAGTACTGGATTTTTATAGTACTGGATCTCTCCCAACAGTGTTTGAAATCTGTTGAAATAGTTCTGTCTTTGTTTTTTGAAAAACATTATATACCTATTACTTGAATTACTTTGGAGTCATGCTCTTGGTTTCAGAGCAATACATTTTAGTGAAGCAGAAATAATTTGGAAGACATATCCATGATGTCATTTGTCTTATTTAGTCATCTCTAGAAGGAGTGACTTAAACTGATCAAATGAGGTAATATACATGGACACTTCAAAAAGAATAATGTCAAATGGTAGATTCTATTATTCTGAAGAAAGCCCTTGACCTTTATATTATCATATCTACATTTATTTAAAACTTAGCATTGTTATTCTTTTCCTTTATTCCACACCCTCCACCTTCATTAAAAAATAAAGACAGTATAATAACATTAAAGAAAATTTGGAAACAGAAAGGAAAATATACGTACAAGTCCCCTCCTCTCATTGAGCTACTTCTATCACTATAGTCCTGGATTAGAGCAAAGTTGGATTTTGGCTTTTTTTGCCAGGCTGGCTGGCATTTGTTCTCTTTTTATCTTGAGTATCATTCTGAATTTCCCTGAAGAAACAAGCTACTCTTGGACCACATGGTTGGTGTGAGACCGACCTTTTGCTTTGTCTGAAAGGATCATGGCATAACCACATGGCAGCTGCATCATTCTAGTTATGATGATTGGTTTAGGGATGGACATGTAGTCAAGCTAGGGCTTCCCTGATAGCTCAGTTGGTAAAGAATCCGCCTGCAATGCAGGAGACTCTGATTTGATTCCTGGGTTGGGAAGATCTGCTGGAGAAGGGATAGGCTACCCACTCCAGTATTCTTGGGCTTCCCTTGTGGCTCAGCTGGTAAAGAATCCACCTGCAATGCAGGAGACCTGGGTTTGATCCCTGGGTTGGGAAGATCCCCTGGAGGAGGGAAAGGCTATCCACTCCAGTATTCTGGCCTGGAGAATTCCATGGACTTGTATAGACCATGAGGTTGCAAAGAGTCAGACACAACTGAACAACTTTCACTTACATGTGGTCAAGCTACGCTATTCAGAATCACAGACTCAATTCTGTGACTTTTGTTAGAACTTTTGGAAAAGAAGCATGCTTTTTCCCTGGAGTTGCTTAGATAATAGAATATAAGCTTAAAGCTACCCGAAGTCATCTTTCTACCACTTGAGTAAGAATGGGGCCAACTTGAGGGAAAACAGAACCAAGAGCCAGAGAGAAAAAGAAAGTGTTTTCTGATGGCACTGCTTGAGAAGCAGCCATGCCAGGAATTGCAGTACAGTCATGGATATTTTTCAGTTTTGTCTGCCAATAATTTTCTTTTTTGCTTTGGCCACTTTGAACTGTATTTCTGTCATTGCCGAACACACAGAGAAATACTGGAGGTGTTAGAGTTTGAACTCAGAGGAAGAAGATTATCAGTGGGAGCTGTAGTGGTCTGGGAAATCAAAATGTTGGCAATGGCATTTATAAAGCTTTGAAGGATGGCTCAGATTACATTGTTTTATTAGACACAGCCTCTCCATCATGCTCTGGGGTTTGTGCTGAGTAGTATGCATCCTCCTACCTGGCCCAGGGATGACACACTTCCATGTACCCTCAAGGTCAGTTTTTAGGAAAGGAGGGACAGCCACCCAAACTTTATGCTGTCTGCTTGGCATGAAACATGGCTTAGACCTACTTTAACTTACAGTAGCTCTCTGTGCACAGAGAAGATTGGAGACACCATCCGTTTTGGCCGTTTTGATAAGAAGAGAGACAGACCATGTTATATACTTGGTTTCTCCCTTTGTTCTCATCCCAGAATATTTTTCCTGGTGAATCTAGCTGATATGAACATCAACTACAACCGAAAAGAACAACCTGTAGGCTGTATATAGAGATGGAATGGGATACTTGCTCTGAACCTTTAGAACCAAACAATAGAAACAATTCCTGTCATCCCCCGTCTCTGTGCATCAGTGCTTAGGTGCCAGCAGCACAGGCACTAACTGTGGCGCCTTTGGAAGAAGTCTTTGTGTGTCGCCGAGGCTGTTCTTCTACTGCACCCTGTAAGGGGAAGCAGGAGTGAAAGTGGACAGATTTTTCCGAGCAGGCTTAAGCTCTGATGTCCTTCACGCTGCTGACTTTGGCATCTCTCTTGCTGTCGAGCTGTGATTGCAATCATCATCTCGGCAGGCATATCACAGCTCCAGTTAGACTGCAGATGGTTTACACCCAAGCCAACAGAAAATGTGCATAATCCATGGGCTAACAGATCCTCACAAATCCTCCAGAGACAGCAGGACATGCAACCCATGCCCAAGCTGCTTTCATTTCTGCAAATTCCAAACTGGTTAGACAGTGAAGGATCAAAAGCAGGCATTTAGGTAACAGTAAAGAGGTAGGCTGATTATGGAGTGGAGTGGCTTTGCATTTTAAATTGAATTTATCTATTTCTCTCTTTCACTTACTTGTCCTTTTATTTAGTTCTGAATCCCAAACCAAATGTTACTACTCCAGTAAGTTCTAGTTAAACAGAATGTTTCTCTTTTCTCCTTTTTCCTTTTCTTTCCTGTCCTCACCTCTCCTCTTTCCCTACCCTCTCTTTCTTTTCTGTGCATGTTATTGATTCCACTCTTATGAGAAAATTACATTTAAAAAAACAAACAAACACTAAAGCAGCCAAGGCTGCTACAGAGGGAAGATCACCAAATGTCTTTTTCTCCTAGCTTCATCTTTATGCTCTATGGACCTTAGTTTCCAAATCTATAAAATGTAAAGCTAGGAACACTGTATTCTTTTGTTACCATTGTTCTAACAAATGATTATAAACTTAGTAACATAATACAAATTTATTATCTTACAGTTCTGTAGGTAAGAAGTCTAATACAAGGCTCTTGAGCTGAAGTCAAAGTGATAGCAAGTTTTCATTCTTTCTGGAGGTTCTAGGGGAGAATCTGTTATCTTACCTTTTCCATCTTCTAGAAGCCACTACCTTCTTCAGTTTGTTGCCCTTTTCTTTCATCCTCAAAGCCAGAAACATCAGGTCAGATCCTCATGTCCTATCTCTCTGACCTACCCTTTGGCCTTCCTCTTCTATTTTTAAGGACTCATGTGATTAGGTTGAGTCCACCAGGATGATCCTAGATAATCCGCCTGTTTCAAGCTTCTTAGTCTTACTCACAGCTGCAGAGTTCCTTCTGCCCTATAAGGTACTATAGTCACAGATTTTAAAGAATCTATCTGCAATGCAGGAGACCTGGATTAGAATTCTCGGTTGGGACGATCCCCTGAAGAAGGGAACGGCTACCTACTCCAGTATTCTTGCCTGAAGAATTCCATGGACAGAGGAGCCTGGCAGGCTACAGTCCCTGGGGAGACAAAGAGTTGGACATGACTGAGTGACTTTCACTTTCAGTCTTTGCAGAGGATTCAATATTATTCTGCTTATGTGTTAATGAATCCCTAAGTCTCTATACATATTGAATTCTCTTTGTGGAAGCTCCCTGTCTTCCTATCTTGTCCTATAGATCAAGGCTATGATCTAAATCTAACTCAAGTTCAACTCAATCTCTGATAATCAAACTGGTAATTGATAGGGCAATTTAGGTTCATCGTCATGCAAGTTAGCTTATGTGTTTTAAAAATGTCTGTTTAATTGAAATTTTTTTAAATTGGAAATTTCACATAAAAACACAAATTTCCAGCTTCTCTCAAAGGAGCAACAACATCACCACCAGCAGCAAAATAGGAGAATTTGATAACTCTAGGCTTTTTTTTTTTACCCTTCGCATGACAACTCTTAACCAGAATTAAGTGGTGCCTATTGGTTATCTTCTTCAGACAGGCATTTTGTACTTCTTTGGTCTCTGTGTGAGCATTTGAATTTTCTAGCTCTGTTCTAGCCCTTCTATTTCTTTAGCGCTACTATACAATGCTCTTCACCCTGATGATCGAAAAGTACTGCACATGCCTGGAGTTGTAAATTATACTTTATCCACTAATTATTGAACTAGGCAAACAGATTACTGTATTTTATCTCTTTCATTTATTTTTTTTTGGTTCAAAAACAGTACATCTATTATGGCATTTGAGAAAACTTTCTAAATCACCACAACCATACCTCCTCCCTTGAGGGTTTCAGTTAATTGAGGTTTTCAATATTATTGGCTTCCTTCTGTTTATAAAAGAAAAATGAAAAATGGTAACTGTCTTTTGTAGGTAGCAATTTATGGGTTGTTTTAATAGCCTCCGTCTTGAAAATGTATTTTCCAGCTTTCCAAAGTGCAGGTTATACTTAGTGGAAGTTATTCATTTCATAAACATCCTTTTGCCAGTGTGTTTTGAGCTGCTACTACTGAGCTCTAGGCAAAGAGAATTGAATGGAAAATTATTCATTGCTTGGTATTTTGAGACTTGGAATTCCCTTCCTAGATTATTCAAGGCCAGTTATAGCACAAAAGGCAAAGTGCTGAGACTTACTGATAGAAAAAAATATCAAACAAACCACAGTCCCCAAAAGTCACATATCCCATGTCTTTTTTTGTTTGTTTTTTATTTATTATTATTATTATTTTTTACTTTACAATATTGTATTGGTTTTGCCACACATCAACATGAGTCCACCATGGGTGTACACATGTTCCCAATCCCGAAT
>SJYA01002815.1:150949-269718 GCA_006410615.1 Neotragus moschatus
TTCCCAATCCCGAACCCCCCTCCTACCTCCCCCCAACACCATCCCTCCGGGTCATCCCAGTGCACCAGCCCCAAGCGTCCTGCACCCTGTATCGAACCTAGACTGGCAATTCATTTCTTATATGCATATCCCACATCTAATCCAAATATTACTTTGATGAAAAAGCAGAAACATGTAAATAATTCTCATCTGCGATTTTAATTCTGTATTGAATGATCATATCATCTTAAACAGTTATATACTCAACAAAAGCTATCTTTTTGCCTTCTGAAATATGTAGATCAAATGGGGTGCTCTTCATTTAAATTCAAATTGTGATAGTTGTGAAAGTTCAGGAGCAATGGAAAGAAACTTTGCTAGAGATAGGCAATGTTCATTCTCAGTTTTTTGAAGGAAACATAAGAGTTGGAATTTAAACCAAGAATTAGTTACATAAATTGAGTTTATGTCTTAAAAAGCTTTCTAACAGTGCCTTTTTTCTTACACTACACCTTATTGAACATGTAAAATTTAGCTGGATCTTAAAAAATTTGAACCTTTATGGAAAAGCACATAATTAAGTCAAATTGGTGATGAATTAGGTTGAAAGTTAGGTGATATAAATCAAATGTTTCCTAATTCTGGTTTCAGAAGAGCAAGCAGCCAGTGGAGAGGTTGGCATTTTACAAAAGACTATACCATGAACACTTTTGTAGAGGGTATCTTTTTGTGTTTAAATATCAAGAAACAGGTGCAATTTCAAATTATTTGTTCACTGCCTGAATATTCACCAAGTCAGACAATTTGCAGTTTTTTTCATCTTACAGGTAGAGTTCCTTCCTGTGCCATGATTTTCCACTGTACCTGGTAAAAGAACAGATTTTCCCTTTTATTGAAGAGGTTGGCTGGGTGCATATAGTAAATTGGGAAGAAAGTGGTTTGATAGAAACTGCTTGAGGTTGTAACTTTCAATTTTCCTAGTTTTCGTTCTCTCCCTTAGACCTTTGAGTTGATTGTACCCGTGAAAAAGGAGAAAAGGCAGGCTGATAATGAGCTTGGCTGCCTTCGTTCTCCATTCCTGCCACTCAGGGTTTTATTTTTCAATATTTGAAAGTTCAGCAGTTTCAGAAGGGTAAATCTATTTAGGGATTACTTTGTATTTGGGGAGAATAAATAATGTGGGAGGTTGTACAAATGTCTTTTAAGCAGCTCAGTATGTGTGTGTGTGTGTGTGTGTGTGTGTGTGTGTTTGCATGTGTGCATGTTTGGAGGGGCATCTAAAACCTCCTGCAGAACTATTATTTGCTACTTTGTTGTTACTTTTCAGGGGATTTATTTGGTTGTCCCAAAAATGACACTTCTGTAGCCCAAAGAAAAAAGACACACTTGAAACATTTATATTTCTGTTTTGCAGATATTGTGTATTTTGCAGGAGATTAGGATCTTTTTCAGAAATATAAATTTTTTTCACATAAAACATCCCAAATTACACATTTATGCATTTAATTATGTCAGTGGTATAAGGACAATGAGGAAATTAGGATGAAAACTACCACTCTTTATATTTGGAGTCTCAGTAGATCACATAGTTTGTAGTTAATTAAATTACCTTGATGTTTGGTTTGCTACTTGTCAAAGACAAATGGCATCCAACTCTGTGAGAGAACGTAGAGCTTATTTATCTCCCTCAGACTCTATATTTTTGGGCTCCAAAATCACTGCAAATGGTGACTGCAGCCATGAAATTAAAAGATGCTTACTCCTTGGAAGAAAAGTTATGACCAACCTAGATAGCATTTTCAAAAGCAGAGACATTACTTTGCCAACAAAGATCTGTCTAGTCAAGGCTATGTTTTTTCCAGTAGTTATGTATGGATGTGAGAGTTGGACTGTGAAGAAAGTTGAGTGCAGAAGAATTGATGCTTTTGAACTGTGGTGTTGGAGAAGACTCTAGAGAGTCCCTTGGACTGCAAGGAGATCCAACTAGTCCATTCTAAAGGAGATCAGCCCTGGGTGTTCATTGGAAGGACTGATGCTAAAGCTGAAACTCCAGTACTTTGGCCACCTCATGTGAAGAGTTGACTCATTGGAAAATATCCTGATGCTGGGAAGGACTGGGGGCAGGAGGAGAAGGGGATGACAGAGGATGAGATGGCTGGATGGCATCACTGACTCGATGGACATTAATTTGAGTGAACTCTGGGAGTTGGTGATGGACAGGGAGGCCTGGCATGCTGCGATTCATGATGTTGTAGAGAGTTGGACACTACTGAGCAACTGAACTGAACTGAACTAATTTTCCAAGCCAATCCTTTAGAAAGACATCTGAATTGGGAACAGGAATCCCTGTCTGCCATGTGGCTCAAGGCACGTGAGCAGATGTCAGTCAGTGAAAAAGGAATAATGGAATGACAGCTCTTACACATGAGCCACCATGGCCTCTGTGTCTCCCTCTTAGCATGTATATCACACTTTAAATCCACTGATCCTCTCAAGCAAGTCTGCAGGCCCCAGTGGGGGCAGTTTGGGCATGTCTGTTTTTTTCTGTACCACGTATAGTTTCTAGGAATATGTTATTTTCATAGACCTTTTCTCTGCCTGGATCTTGTCTCCCTCTGTCTATAAGCCCCTCTTTCTCTACTACAGCTTCCCCATGTTGGTTGAGTATATGCTGAAAGTTTGCATCCTCCTCAGATTCCAGGTGGAAGCAGGAAAAAAGCCGCTTCTACTCTTGAATCTTCGAAGTGTAGCTGAGGGAGAGCTGTTCTTAGTACCCATTCTCTGAATCTAGGAATGAAATCTGGGTCTATGGGGATGGTGGGAGGTGGTGAAAGGAGCCCTCACTTACATCTAATTCTTCCCTTTTTCCCTCCACCTGCTTAATCCAGCTCAGGTATGGTTTTGAGGGCTTTCCTTTGTAGTGGAAAATTGCACTTGCATCATATCCTCTTTTTTTTTATTCTATTGCTCACAGGAAAAAAAATTGATACCTTAAAGTAGCCCCTGGTTTTTAATATAAAGAGAGGCTTCTGGAATTTAGACAACCTTTTTTCCTCCTAAGTGTGTGGTTCTTGATGTGGAGGCCTATTACTTTCATGAGTGCTATCCTTTTTATTACTTAAGTTGAGGTTGAGCAATGACTCCTGTTTCCTGCCCTCTAGTAGTGGCTTCTTCAGCCTCACAATAGCTAGAGGATCTCACAGGGTCTATAAGACTTAGGCAGGATGAAAATATATCAGACAATATGCAAAATGTTATTCCATGAAATCAATACTTCTGATAGCAAAAGCCGTACAAATACCACCACTACCACTTCCACATTTTTCATTTTGTGTCTTACAAACCATTTCTAATGAAATGCTTAATTCCTTCCACAACTTTGCAAAGTAGCTTTCTAAAGTTCCTTTTTTGTATGAGGAGATTAAGACAGAGAGGTTAAGGGGCAAGCCCAAGATGATCTATGTCGAGAGTTTTCAAATCTAGACTGGAACTGAGGCATTCTGATTCCAGGTACTCTTGGTATTTTATTAGACTTGATTTCTGCATTAATAGGTCTTGTGGCAACTTGTCTGGGTCATTACATTCTTCTGCTTCATGCTTTTCTAGGCCTTCAGTTCTTGACTGACTCCTTGTGTCTGTTTTGAAACTTGCTTCTCTTATGTTAGTCTGGATGTCAGCTGCTTGCTCCAGCTTCTATCTTGCTTAGATTAACTGGCATTCCAGATTCCAGCTGGGCTTCTCACCCCATCTAATCCTCCTCTGCTTGTTCACTATGGTAAATTATAATCAGATTTCCTAAAAGATTAATGTAGTGAATAGTGAACAATGCCAGTTTCTAAAATCCCAAATTCTAATTTTAGAACCTAGTATTAATAGCTTTACATAGAAATCTTTATTGGTATCTTGTAACCTGTTGATTTCATCCTAGGATAAAGTTAAGAGTTGAATTGATTTTTGCTGTTCATGGGATAATCGAGGACATACTACCTCTGAGTGTGTGCGTGTGAGTTAAGTCGCTTCAGTTGTGTCTGACTCTGTGCGATCCCCACAGACTGCAGTCCGCCAGGCTTCTCTGTCCATGGGATTCTTCAGGCAAGAATACTGGAGTGGGTTGACATGCCCTTCTCCAGGGGATCTTCCTGACCCAGGGATTGAACCTGTGTCTCTCATTTCTACCTGCATTGGCAGACAAGTTCTTTAGAGTAGGCCACATGTGGAAATTGTAGAACATATTCCTCAGAACTGAATCTTTTGTGCAGTGGAGTTTGCATAGTAAATTAAATAGTTGGCCTTGACTCTGGTCCCACTGCTGTTGCTGACTCAGTGTTTCACCATGTAATCAGTAGAGCAGAGCAGACTATATGTGTCCTGTGCCATGTATGTCATATGATTTTATTATTTGCATAGACTCCATTTAAGTAGCAAGATAGAAGATAATACTTAAAATACAAAGTCAACTCATAGATATGCCTTGAAATCAATTGCCCATGCTTAAAGCTCCATCGATAATAGGGACTCATTAACCCTGAAACAAATGGGTTGAACTTAACTAAAAATGAATTGTGTGTTAAGAAAATATGTAATACAAAAACTGTAGATCCGTGACCTACAGAATTAGTGCTGTGCTTCTTCAGGTTACCATTATATTTGCCTGTATTCTTCTGTCATAGGAAGATATGAAAATGTCAGAAGTTGGGGGCATTTGTCTAAAGCTGGCAGCTTAACCACTTCTCTTGATGGGTTGTACAATAGCTTCAGTTAAAAGATATCAGGAAATAGAAAAGCAAAAGTCTCAGATGACAATGACAGCTATAAAGGTGTGGGAGTTTCTAATGATTCTCTGTATCATAAAGTCATATACCAAGGCCAGCTTTATACAAATTGTGGCAAAAATGTGAGAATGTAATTACATCAGTGGACAGAGTAGAGAAAGGTTGTGGAGTCAGGGGGAAGCATCTTAATAGGGTTCTGTATCACAAAACAAAGGCAGATATATTTAGCAGAAGTAATACAAGTCAGCAACTGGTTCTTATTCTGTGCCAGAAGAGAAGAGGTCCTGATAATTACTGAAAATTTGAATAGACCTTGAAAGGTAGACTCAACTCTGCTAAGGGAACAGCATCATGATCTAAGTGAACTAGTTATCAGAATTATTTAACTCCTGTAGGGACCGGGGACTTGAAGTAGATGGTAAATGAGAGAAACACACTGTCACTTGGGGTAATTAAAATGTTTTAAAGTATTTTGGTTCTTTGGAGTGCTGTGTTTTTCATTTTTTCTCTGTAGACTCTCAATATGTTTTGCTGTTATGTTTCATCTTGTAATTTGAGGGACAAAATTATAATTTGTTAGTATCACAATGATACGTGTATAGTAAGCACTTATTTGTTGAATTGAATGAGTGATCGACTCAAAAATTATGAAAATATAACACATTATTTTAATGGCTCACAGTTTTATATTTGGTGTGATTGCTTATTGATGGCCAGGCTTAAGGCAAAAATTAAGGTTATAGATCTTTCAGAGCTGATTTTAGAGTTTGATGTTTCAGAAAGATTTTGGAGAAAAGGATATATTTACTATTAAAAAGTATAGATGGGTAGCCCCCTCCCCGCCAAAACACATTTACAATTAACCTTTTAAAAAAATCCTATATCTCTTATATGTCTTCTTGAGATGTTTTGCCCCTAACAGGGCTAGTTTAGACAGTGCTATTATTTACTTAACATTTTCAGTGAATTGGACTTCCCTTGTGGTTACCCCCTCCAGTATTCTGGCCAGGAGATTTCCATAGACAGTATAGTCCATGGGGTCGCAAAGAGTCGGACGAAACTGAGTGACTCACTTGCTCACTTCAATGAGTTACACTTATCTGTGTTTAAAGCCATTTCCCTGGTGGCTCAGATGGTAAAGCGTCTGCCTACAATGCGGGAGACCCAGGTTTGATCCCTGGGTTGGAAAGATCCCCTGGAGAAGGAAACCCACTCCAGTACTCTTGCCTGGAGAATCCCACGGATGGAGGTGCCTGCAGTCCATGGAGTTGCAAAGAGTTGGACACGACTGAGTGACTTCACATACAAAAATGGGAGCAGTTTAATTAAGTTATTTTAGAAGCAGTAGATTTGGAGTTGGAATAATCCAGCTGTTTCTCTTGCCTGTCCTTTGAATAAAAGAGATGTGGTTCTGGTAGACTGGTCTCCTAGAGCCACTTTGAGCATTGGTGCTACCATGACACAAAGGAGAGCTGCAGACCAATGAATGTTTTCAGTTACTCTGCAGATAACACATTGTTCCATGAGTGACCAGATTATTTCAAGCACTCTTTCTAAGATTAAGATAATTATTAAATCATGATAACAAGTGTTTAAAGGAAAGAAGTATCTCATAAAATCAAGGGAAGAAGTAACAAATGTAGAAAAGGCTCTTTTGGTTTTTTAATACGTACATGGAACACAAATAAGCTGGACTTTAGCTGGAGCTGGACAGGACAGGCAGAGATTGAATAACTTGGCAGGAGGAACCGCTAATAGGTGTAGACATAAGGCAGAAGGTGCAGTAATGGGTATTTGTTTTGCCAGTTCTGTGTTCTTTCACATGTATTCCCTAGTTTAATCTACTTAGCTGCTTTGATAAGTGGGTCTTATTAGAGAAGGAAACTGAAGCACCCAGAGATTGAATAACTGACCTAAATTTGAGCTGTTGGCAAATGAGCTAGGATTTGAATTCAGAGATGATTCCTTATCCCCATATTTGAAGCATCTCACACAATGAATGTTTCCCAGTTGATGCTCTGGTCTTTGTAGTTTTCCCTGACTTTCCTTGAGTCTCTAGGTCAGACTTCCTTAGAAGGTTGAACTCTCTTGTCACAGGAAGTATATACACCTTGTCCTCCTGCTCTGAGCCAGGGGTACACAACTGAGACTAAGGTCAGGTTCATCACCGTGCTGTTCCTCCTGTCAGTTTGTTTAACCTTCCTGCTCCCTCTGAGTCCTGTCTCTGTATCCTCAAGGTTTGGTCTCTGGCTCCTTTTACTAGTTTCTTTGAGCCTGGATGTTTATTACCATCAGTGTCTGGGTCACAGCTTCTGTGTTCTAACTGAAGTTCCTGCTCCTTGCTCCCTGTACCCTCACTATATGTTTATACTCTGCACAGTGTGCTAAAATCCAGAACCCTGTGAGACCTCTTGATGATGACCCTGTGAGACTTCTCACCTGTGCCAACCTCCTGCCTCTCGAATCTGGGCCATCAGTTTCACTTTCCTTTGCCAAGACCCCAGTTTTGCCCTGCCATGATGCTTAAGGATGGGTATTATTCCCTGCATATCATCCTTCCACAAGTGCATGCAGATGTGGATAAAAATCCAGAGCAAATAGGCAAATAGTACCACCAACTTGTATTCATTTGGTATGATTTTCTTTAAGATATTTTGTTGGATTTAAGTAATACAGTTTACCTATTTTGTAATCTTGAATTATTATTTACTTAAGAAAATCAGTTAACATGACTAATCTGATTTGTATCTTCACTTTAGAAGAGGAGCTTTGCTGTGCTAGCTCACGAAGCAAGTCTATGCCATCCAGAAATAAACATAAAATTTTTGTTTTATTGCTTTATTTTATTGTGATGATTATAAGGCTTATAATTTTAAGATTTTAAATAAATTATCTGTATGAATAACATTACAATAAAGTTCACTTCTACTGTCACATAGTTTTGACCTAAGTAAGTAAGCAAGTATTAGCTGCTCAGTTGTGCCCAACTCTTTGCAACTACAGCTCACCAGGCTCCTCTGTCCATGAGATTTTCCAGGAAAAGATACTGGAAAATATTGACTCGCCATTTCCTTCTCCAGGGGATGTTCCCCACCTAGGGATCAAACCCGGGTCTCCTGCACTGCAGGCAGATTCTTTACCAACTGAGCTACAAGGAAAGCCCTAGTTTTGACCTAGATCATGTCATTTTAATGCTAATAATAATAATTTAAAAGCCCTAAATTATCTGTAGTTTACTTATAATACCTGATGCCATGTAAATGCTATGTCAGTACTTGCCATTGTCTGGCAAATTTAAGTTTTGCTTTTTGGAAATTGCTGGAATTTTTTTTCAAGTATCTTTGATCTGTGGCTGGTTGAATCTTTGGATGTGGAACCTATGGATATGGAGGTGTGACTATTAGTGGTGGAAGGACAAGGAAGGTTTTAGCACAAATGAAAGTGTATAGGTTGTGTGAGCTTAATGTCCCAGTGCTATAGCAGCTCCTTTCTCTTTCATCCAAGAAAGCATTTCAGGATGGATATGAGTGACAGTGGAGTTATTATAGGGAAATCCACAAAGTAGTTGATCATGTACTAACTTTATACTGGTACTTTATTAGAATCTAGTTGCTTTTGACATCTCACTATTGATCAACACACTAGTGTATCTTAATACTGAGAATAAGATTTCCATTCTAGCTGTTGATGTCTAAACTTACAGTGTTTGCTAGAATTTTCCAGTTTTTCCAGACTTTGGCCCTTGCGTCTTTTAATCTTCTTATTTTCATTAATCAAAACATGTTGGTATATTGTATTGGAAAAGCATAAGAAAAATGAGACTCAAAATTCATTACATTTTATTGATTTCTCCCACACATTATTAGGTTAGGGTTTAAGTTAAGTTTTATCAGAAATCTCTTGTTTTTGGTCATCAATATTGCCTTGTAGTAATAGGGTCAAGGAAATAAAATGGTCTTTTGAAGTTAGAATGTTAACAGAAAGTTTTCAGGTGTGGAAGTACCTCTGTGTGTATAAAAAAGCCTATATGTAAAAAATACAGTGACCTGGCATCTTGATACATTGTGGACAGAATAATCTTTCTAAATACAAAAGGGATCTTGTCACTTCTCTGCTCATTAGCTTTCAGTGGCTGTCATTGCTCACAGAACAAAGACAGAATCACTTAACATAGTCTGCTTTTTCACTCTTATCTTACCCTTCCTTCATTTCTTTATGTCTGTGCTCTGGACACGCTGTCCTTTTTTCAGGTCTTGAATATCAGTGTCCTGTACCATAGGACCTTTCCTAATGCTGATCCCTCTACTTGATCCTTTTACTTTCCTCTCCCTTGCTACTCATCTCTCAGTTATCAGCTCAGGAAAGACTTCACCAAGCTAATAGGTCCAGATCATCCCCTTCAACTAAATATTCTTAGCTTTCATTATCATCCCAAATTTCCTTTTACATTTATATGATTCTGTGATTGACATTTGCTTCCCCCCTCTTGGTGGGAACTCCAATGGCTTTGTCTGCTTTTTTTTCATTGCTATTGTTTCCAGTGCCTGGCACATAATCTGCTTTCAATGAATAAATGAGTGAGTAGATAAAACAACACGACACAAAAATGGCTGGCGATGCATTTGAGAGCTTGTTTGGTTCCAGCTGGGAAGCAAAGCTGCAGGTGAACTTCAACCAAAGAGTGGCCCTTGTCTGCCTGAGAAGGTCATCTGCCATTTGGATTGAGCCTCAGGAGTGCTGTATGTGGAGCTGTCAGAGAGGAAGAGGTTGCTTGCCTTGGCATCCAGATGTCTGTCACTTGCCCTTTCAACCAAGAATGCAGTTTTTGATCTTCTGAATTGTTACTGGAGGCCAAACAATCTGTTGTTGATGGGTTGAGAATTATTTTATTATAAAATACATCCATTTGGTTAATATGTTTTAGCTCTCATTTATATGAACCCATTCAGTCATCATGACCATGCTGTGATAGAGAAACAGCTGGTATCATTAACATATGAAATGACTTTTCCATATTGGCTGTATTACTTTACCCAAATCATGCCCTAGATAAGTAGTTGAGTTGGACCTTAAATTTGGACCTTCAGACTTCAATCCAGAACCTGTCCTACCAAGCTGCTCCCTCTTTAATTGGGCATATTATTTTGGAACAAGAGGTCAGTGAAATTTCATTTGAGAGCCTTTTGCCCCACAGTGAAGGTAAATGACAGATATCAGGATAGGCTGGGTGTAGCTTATATCACAGGGTTTCAGAAGTTGAAGACCCTTTGCTTTCTTTGGAGATACCATATTACACAGAGATATTTGAAGAGACTTCTCTGGTTGCTGACAATAATCTTGTCATTTATCCTTCCTAACCCCCAAATCTCTCTTCTAATTATCTCAGCTCTCTTCCTAATAAACCAAACTCTCCTAATTACTTTCCACTGATTTCTGCTCTGGAGTTTTATGAGTGTTTTGAGTGCTTAAATCTATTTTGTGATAACAGTGGGAAAAGGCATCTTATCTTTATTTTGGTCCCAGTGTCATTTGTCTCTGTAAATCTTATTTTGAGGGCTTTTATGAAATTTTAAATCCTTTCTGATTGTAAAACTAGTATACATCATATAAAAACAAAAATAAACACAAATAACTTACATTCCATTTTTGAATTGATAACATATTTTTATATCCTATCAGGAAATTTAAAAAATTGTTTTAAAATGTTATTTTCAATAGCTTTATAGAATTTCATCATCTGAGTATAATATACTTTATCTAACCATCTTTGTGATTTTTTTGATACTTAGGTTGTTTCCAATTTCTCATAATCATACGTAAACATTCAGAGTGTTGAATAAATACCTGTGTCCAAACCTATGGTTATTTTCTTAGGATAATTGCTTAGAAGTTGAATCATTAGGTTCACCATCCTTCTAAAACATGCAGTTGGAAACAAAAATAAAATAATAACAATGCTTTCAAAATAAAAATTGAAAGCTTTCTTTTTAAACTTGATAAAAATTAACTCAAAGTTAGTTGTGGACCTACATGTAAAATGTAAAACTATAAAACGTCTGGACGATAACATAAGAGAAAATCTAGGTTACCATAGGTTTGGCAGTGACTCTTAAAATACAACACCAGAGGCACAATTCATCAGAGAAATAACAATCTGATACTTTAAACTTATAAACTTTTGCTCTGTAAAAGACATTGTCAAGAGAATGAACTAAGCCACAGACAGGAAAAAAAATATTTGCAAAGAGGGTCTCTGACAAAGGACTGTTATACAAAATATACAAAGAACTCCTGAAACTCAATAGTAAGAAAGTGAACAGTCTGAAAAATGAATGAAAGATCTGTACAGACACCTCACCAAAGAAAGTATATAGTTGACAAGTAAACGTGTGAAAAGATTCTCGACATCATAAGTCATTAGGGAATTGTATTTTAAAAGTGAACCACCACTACATGCCTATTAGGATGGCAAAAACTTAAAATATCGACAACACTGAATGCTGCTGAGGATTTGAGGCAACAGCCACTTTTGAAGACACTTTGGCATTTTCTTACAAAACTAACATATTCTTACAAGACCCAACAATTGTATTTTTTGGGATTTACACAAAGGAGTTGAAAATATATATCCACACAAAAATCTCCATATTGCTATTTATAGTAGTTTTATTAATAACTTCCAAAACTTGAAAATCCACAGGCAAGAATATTGGAGTGAGTTGTCATTTCCTTCTCCAGGGAATTTTCCTGACCAGGCATCAAACCTGTGTCTCCTGTATTGGAAGGCAGACTCTTTAACACAGAGCCATCTGGGAAGCTGGAATGGAATATTATTCAGCACTAAAAATAAATTGACTATTAAGCTATGAAAAAACATGGAGAAGTCTTAAATGCTTTTTATTGAGTGAAAGAAACCAATCTGAGAAGGCTACATACTATAAAGTTCCAAATATAACTTTGGAAAGGGTAATACTATGAATAGAGTGAAAAGATCAGTGTTTGCCAGGGCTTGGGAGTAGGAGGAGGGATTAATAGGTGGAGCACACAGGATTTTTAGGGCAGTGAAACTATTCTGTATGAAATTGTAGTGATGGATACATGTCATTATCCATTTGTCCAAACTCATGTAGAATGCCAAGAGTGAACCTTAATGTAACCCATGTACTTTGGATGGTAAGGATGCGTGAATGTTGGTTCATCCATTGTTACAAATGGACCACTCTGGTGCAGGAATGCTGTATGTGTGTGGGGTGGAGGTAAGGGGTTATGGGAACTCTGAATTTTCCACTCAGTTTTGCTGTGTACCTAGAACTGCTCTAAACATAGATTCTATCTGAGAAAAAGCTCCTTCCCTTTTCCCCCTTCTCACAGGCTCACTTCAGGGGAAAAAAATCCACCTTTGACCATTCCTCATCTGTTAGTTGTAAGATGCTTATATTTTTAGTCTTCAGTTTCTCAGGATGGGAAATTTCTGTTGATACGTACTGATGTTATAATAACAAAGATGAGGAATTCAGTTCACATTATTGTCCTATGCCAATTTTTGTGGGTTTATGGTTTTCCTATTAGTTTCCTTTGTGGCTTTTAAACTAAATTGTGGTATCTTAACTTTAATATATTGTATCTCTTAGGATAGTGGTGTATTTGTCTTTCCTCCTCAGTACTTCCCCATTATCATGAAAACCTCCCCATTGTCATGAAAACCTCCCCAGAGATGGCTTGGCATGGTGGTGGGGGAGGGATGCAATAATTCAGGGCAGCGCTGCATGGAAAGAAGGAAGGGTGATGGCACTCTTATCCTCTGGTAATGTCCTTTCAAAAATCAGGAGGTATAAGCAGTACCTGCCTTGCCTCTTGTCCCAGCCTTCCACTGCCATGAGAAGCATGAGGCTCTGTAAGAATTTCCCAAGAAGAGCCTGGGATGCCTCCATGTAAGTATTGATACGTAGTGGTAATAGTAGTACTTTAAATTTTGTGGTGTACCTTTTAAATACAGAATATCATAGAACATTTTTTCTAAGTATAATTTTTATTACTGCTTGGTTTGTATAGGTCTATATAATAGTTTATTTAGTCATTTGCTGACTGATTATCTCGAAGATCTTTCTTCTGGGTCCTATTTTCTTCTTTCTTACTGTTTTCTCCCTAGTTGATCTTACCTTCGGTATGCTATTGACTCTCAAATCTTATTTCTAGTCTAGTTTATTATCACACAGGTGCCTCAAATTTATGAAATTCAAAACTGTACTTATCTTTTCTTTCTAGAACTTTTTAATCTTTCACGTTATAGTGAATGGCACCACCATCAACTCATTTCTTAGAAAAGAAAAGTAAGTGCCAACCTTGACTCTTCCATCTCCCTGAATCCCCCCACATCTAGTTGGTCATCAAATGCTATAGCTGGTCCTTGGTACATTAAAAAAAAATTGTTTCATTCACTTTTTTCTAGCTCTATCATTGTTGCCCAGGTCACCATTGTTTCTCAGCTGGATTGTTGCAGCTGCTTCATGTTTGGTTTCTCTGCTGTCAGTGTTACTCTTAAAATTTATTCACTGTGCTGTAGCCAGAGTGACCTTTTAAAAATATCAGTCCAATCAATATTACTCCCCTTAAACCATATATGTGTATCTGTGTATGTATATATATGTCTATCATATATGTGTGTACTTAGTTGCTTAGTCATGTCTGACTCTTTGCAACCCCATGAGCTGTGGCCTGTCAGGCTCCTCTGTCCATGGGATTTTCCAGGCAAGAATACTGGAGTGGGTTGTCATTTCCTTCTCCAGGGGATCTTCCTGACCCAGGAACTGAACCTGCATCTCCATTGCAAGTGGATTCTTTATCACTGAGCCACCAGGGAAGCCTCATATGAATATATACCAGCATTCATGTCCATGTTGTTGAGTGAATACTTGAATGAGCATAAGAAATGGGAAGATTCCATTCAGCATCCATGTAGGGCTTTGATGTTACAAAGAAGTCTGTAGGAGGAAAAGAAATTCAAACAGGATCATAGAAGAAAACATTTTATAACTGAAAGTAAAGTTTTCAATTGCTGCTTCTATTTGAAGTGAAATAGTATGCAATAATAATATTCACCTTGAAACACTGGGCTGGAAAAAGCGCAAGCTGGAATCAAAATTGCCAGGAGAAATATCAATAACCTCAGAAATGCAGATGACACCACCCTTATGGCAGAAAGTGAAGAGGAACTAAAAAGCCTCTTGATGAAAGTGAAGGAGGAGAGAGAAAAAGTTTGCTTAAAGCTCAACATTCAGCAAACGAAGATCATGGCATCTGGTCCAATCACTTCATGGGAAATAGATGGGGAAACAGTGTCAGACTTTATTTTGGGGGGCTCCAAAATCACTGCAGATGTTGATTGCAGCCATGAAATTAAAAGACACTTGTTCCTTGGAAGGAAAGTTATGACCAACCTAGACAGCATATTCAAAAGCAGAGACATTACGTTGTCAAGAAAGGTCCATCTAGTCAAGGCTATGGTTTTAGATGTGTATAAGAGACAGGTATTTGTCTTTCCTCCTCAGTACTTCCCCATTATCATGAAAACCTCCCCATTGTCATGAAAACCTCCCCAGAGATGGCTTGGCATGGTGGTGGGGGAGGGATGCAATAATTCAGGGCAGCGCTGCATGGAAAGAAGGAAGGGTGATGGCACTCTTATCCTCTGGTAATGTCCTTTCAAAAATCAGGAGGTATAAGCAGTACCTGCCTTGCCTCTTGTCCCAGCCTTCCACTGCCATGAGAAGCATGAGGCTCTGTAAGAATTTCCCAAGAAGAGCCTGGGATGCCTCCATGTAAGTATTGATACGTAGTGGTAATAGTAGTACTTTAAATTTTGTGGTGTACCTTTTAAATACAGAATATCATAGAACATTTTTTCTAAGTATAATTTTTATTACTGCTTGGTTTGTNATGGCATTGAAACATGTATAATATCATATGTGAAACAAATCATCAGTCCAGGTTCGATGCATGATACAGGATACTCGGGGCTGGTGACTGGGATGACTTGGAGGGATGGTATGGGGAGGGAGGTGGGAGGGGGGTTCAGGATGGGGAATACGTGTACACCCGTGGCAGATTCATGTTGATGTATGACAAAACCAATACAATATTGTAAAGTAATTAATCCCCAATTAAAATAAATAAATTTATATTAAAAATAAATGAATTTAGCAAAGGAACTCAGTTTTAGTTGCAGGAGACTAATTAAGCCATCTTGCGTGAAGAGTAGCACACAAGGGGGAGATGAGCTGAACGGTGACATAGTGTAATATGCTCAAAGAATCAACTCGGCCTCTTAGTGGTGGGCAGTGGAGCCTTGGTGAAATGAGATTTTGTAAAAGATGAAGAAAGAAATTATAGTGACTTCTGTAATGCTCCTTACAATTTTTCTTTCTATTCCGCTGTTTACCCTTCCCTCCCATCCTACTCCTTAAACTGTTCTACTGCAGTAATCTCAGCCTCTTTCCACTCCAGAATAGTCTAAACACTGCTTCCAAGGTTTATCTTTTTATAATAATCCTTCGGTGATTCTAGTTTCTGGCTCAAAACACCTCAAGATTTTCCTTGCTGAAAGCAGTGGCTCTCAACTTGTTACCAACAACACATGAGGGTGCTTGTTAGAAATGCACATTCCTAAACACACTCCTCAGAGAATCTGATCCCATGAATCTAGCATGATGCTGGAGAATTTATATTTTTCCAAGTGTATTTCTGATGCAATTACCTCAGTTACAATACTGAGAGAAATTTACTTGCATGGTCAAGTCCAGCTCTTTAGCCAGAGAACTGAGCTTTAATGGTGGAAATTCAGTTCTAGGGCAGGTAAAAGAGGGGGAAGAGTGGTTTGGGGAGACTGGTCTCCAAAATATCCATAGGGATAGGATACATTGGCAACCATGATTATGGGAGATTTTGCATCATATGGATGGAAAGGAATTTGTAAAATCATGCCATCTGTTTTTTGACTTAAGCCTCCCTGATATCTGACATAGTGAGAAGTCTGGAATCAGGGCAGAAGACAAAGGTGTACTGCTTAACTTCCCTGGGCCTCAGCTTTTTCATCCATAAAATGGGAATGTAAAAATGCCTTCCTCTCTCATTGTTACAAATATCAAATGTGTGAAAATGCTTTGAAACTTGGAAAGTGTTGAATAACATGAGGTAATTATTTATATTAACAGTTTGTTCTCTTCACCCTCTGTTCACTTCACCTTTGCCAAATGACAAAAAAGATCTTGCTCAGGAGAGTAATTGTGGTTAAATACTGTAGGCTAAGCCTGTGGAGGGAGTATGTGTTATTGACATAAATCCTGCTACAGTTATTTTCAGGAGAAAAGATGTAAGTTCTATAGCAGCCAGCAGAATGTTTTTGATTACCCCATGGATTTGGGTAGCTTGGAGATCTGCTGTAGAGCTGGAATGTGACTTCCTCTGTGAGCATGAATTTGGCTGAGTTTAGTAGTGAGAAAAGCTTAAGAAAACCCACACATGCTGAAACCCAAAAGGCTAATGAGGAGAATAAACAGCTTGTGTAATTAGACCTTGTGCATTTCCCTAAAAAGAAATCATGAAATATGAACAAAATGTTGTCTCTGAAGGCTTCATGGTTACTTGGTCTAGTTTTCAATTTGGAAACTATGCTCATTGCCTGCAGGAATTATAAGAACAATAGGCTTCTGGCTATTTAGTGAATTGATGTCCTCACATGGATTCTGACATTTGACGTCCTGGCCTTGGCCCCACTCACAGCAGCAGGGAACTCATGCAGGCCGCCGAGTTTTGCTTTGTTCTGAGCACTCACAGCTTAGTGACCTTACGTGGCTTTATACTGTGACTTCTTGATGAGCCAAAGTCTTTGTGATTTGGGGGTTTCAAACATGTTTATTCTTCCCTGTATGTCTTGTCCACAGAAAACAATGAAATGTTTTGTTTTAAATAAACTACTGTTCTTCTCAGAGTCCTGGTGTTTTCAGTAAAAGGACACAATTCCCTTACCCACCCAGGTTTGTCAAATCTCTTGCATTTTGCCACTTTTGCTCCATGTCTTTTGTTATATAATAAATATCTTTATTTTAAAAACAAATAAAATGGAGATGCAGTTCAAGCTCCTGTGAAATCCTCCCCATCACATTCTTGTTTCTCTTCCTCTCTTCCCAGAAGTGACCATTATGCTGAATGAAGCAAGAAATATGAAGTTCAACTGAATGTTTTGACCAAGTAATAATATTTCAAAATGAAGTTCCCATCCCTTGTGGAAATGTGAAAGTGTCTCAAAGGTGTCTCAAATCAGGCCATAGGAAAGTCATGAAATTTTGTTTCTTCTAGAAATAATTTTCTCAGTTTCTACCACTTTCTGGTATAAATCTTTAAACTTTCCTCTACTGAATTTCATTAGTAGTACTTCTCTTTAAAAGATAAGTAAGACATAACATGGTTCATAAATTGTTTCCAAATAATATATATTAAGGTTTCTTTCATCTACTTTGGTCCCTTCATTCCTAACCGTGTGGTTAATAATTTTTATTAGTTTCTTGTTTGTACTTCTAGTGTTTTTATTTTGTATACAAAAAAGTGTGAATATACATTCTTACTTTCCTGCTTTCTTTTCTCAGAACATTATATTCTATATTCATTGTTTTACATCACATTTTCCACTTAGTAATATATCCTGGAGGTCTGTACTGCAGCATCCCCCTTCTCTCTCTCTTTTTATACCATGTTATATTTTATAGTTGTATAACATTTCATCCAACACATATTAATGCAGAGGACTTTATTAATTTTACAATTACATAGTATTTAATTGCACAGATAGAAAATATTTATCCTAAATGACAACTGGATTTTCTTTTCTATTGCTTTGTGATTTTTTTCTTCCTTTTCTTTCTTTAAAATTTTTTATTGAAGGATAATTGCCTTACAGAATTTTTTTGTTTTCTGTCAAACCTCAACATGAATCAGCCTTCAGTCAGTTCAGTTCAGTTCAGTCACTCAGTTGTGTACGACTCTTTGCAACCCCATGAACTGCAGCACACCAGGCCTCCCTGTCTATCATCATCTCCTGGAGTTCACTCAAACTCACATCCATCGAGTCAGTGATACCATCCAACTATCTCATCCTCTTTCGTCCCCTTCTCCTCCTGCCCCTAATCCCTCCCAGCATCAGAGTCTTTTCCAATGAGTCAGCTCTTCGCATGAGGTGGCCAAAGTACTGGAGCTTCAGCTTTAGCATCATTCCTTCCAAAGAAATCCCAGGGCTGATCTGACATGTGTCACCTAACCATCTTTGTCTGTCATCTGTGTAGCATCTGTCAAAATCACCAACGTCCTTCTCTTTGTAATAGACAAGTTTACTTCATCGAGCCTTGAAAGGGGGACATGTGAGTGGTGGTAAAATCCTGTTTGTGTTAGAACCTTGAAGTGGTTAATAGCGGAATTGGAAACTGTGTTTCCTCAGGTAAACAGTTCAGCTCATTGACTGGAGTCCTTCTCCCTAGAGACCCTTGCTGTGACTGAGATGAGCTATCTGAAGCAGGAGCTTCAGGCTCATCTTGGGCTAAGCCTGTGATGAGGTGCAGGGAAGGGACTTGTGTGTCCGAGGTTTTGGGTGTTCTGCACAGCGGGCAGAACAGCCCCTCCTACCCCTCATTCCTCACAACCAAACACAAGCCAGAGTGGAGTTGGATTATGCATGTGAATAATACTTTTCTTATCTACAAACATTAATGTAAAAATGAATTTTTCTTCTGTTGTATCTGATTAAAATAACTGTGGATTTTAATATAAATATTTATTGGTGTGCTTTGTGGGAAAGATATTTTTTTCTTGATGGAATTTACCAAAGCAGCTTTATTTTGTTCACTGGCTGATGAGAGAATGGGTCTGTCTAAATTCTGTAAACTGCACAGCTTCTCTGAAGAGTGACATGTCTGCTCTTTTTACTGTTGTTTTGTCATTAACAGGAAAGTGATTGGTTTTAAAGGAAGTTGAATTCATCCGTAATGCTGAAGTTTTTAAAAATGCAAATATGGTTTATAAAAAAAAAAGGGTAAAAATTTGAAGGTGAAGGTGAAGTTGCTCAGTCGTGTCCGACTCTCTGCGACCCCATGGACTGCAGCCTGCCAGGCTCCTCTGTCCATGGGATTTTCCAGGCAAGAATATTGGAGTGGGCTGCCATTCCCTTCTCCAAAAATGTGAATAGACCCTTCAAAAAAAGATCTGTGACTAGCAAATAAGCACATGAAAAGATGTTCAACATTGTTAGACCTTAGGGAAACACAGACTGAAATCCCATTGAGAATCTCCTACACATGTCTGAAATACATGCTACTAGAAAAGACTGAGAATACTGTGTTACTGAGGATACGTAGAAACCAGAACTCGCATATGTTGCTGATGAAAGTGGAAAATGATGCAATCTCCTTTGAAAAATTGCCTAGCAGTTTCCTACAAAGTTGAACTTACATTTATCAAATGACCAAAAAATTTTCCTTTCTAGGTAGGAATATGCCCAAGAGAAATGAAAAGACTTGTATCCAAATATTTGTTACACACAATATCTCTTTTTGGAATATTTGTAAGCAATCCAAATGTCCATCAACTGGAGAATAGGTAGACAATAGTTATATCTAAGCAATGAGTGCCATTCAGCAGTAAAAAGGAGTGAATTACACATGTAACAACATGGATAAACTCCAAAAACCTGCTAAGTGTAAAACTAACATGGGAATATATACTGTGTGATTGCGTTTATGGGAAATTGCTAGAAAAGGCAAAACTATAGAGACAAGAAGCAGGTTGCCTGGAGTTGGGATTGGGAGGAGGGATTGACAGCAAATGTACACAAGGGAACTTTGGGGGGGGGATGATGAAAGTGTTCTAAAGCTTGAGTGTAATGATGTTTACAACTGTGTAAATTTACTAAAAGTTATTTGATCTATAGACATCAAATGGGTAAATGTTGTACTATTGTAAACTATACTTTAAAAAGCTGTTAAAGAAGGAGAAATCTCTAAAGATGAAGTTGTATCACATGGTAATAGCTTGGAAGGTATCTTTCTTAAATGATTGTTTCTTGTTTCTTCCTTTAAAGTGAGTAGGGTTTTAATTGTTTTTGCTTTTTGAACAGGCTACTTCCTGGTGGCTCTCTGGAGGGATCATTCCCTAGAGCAGGTGTACGTTATAGCTCACACTGAGTCTCTTCGTCAGTAGAGACAGTTGCCAGCCAAGAGTGAGACTCAGCTGGAGAGGCTGAGTGAGGCTTCTGGGGTAGGCGCCCCTCAGGTTTTCCTCTAATTACTCCAGCTGAGCATATAAGAAGAAAGGCAAAGCCACGGGGAGGCATATTAATTAAAATGTCTCCTTTTTCAGTGGGCCATTGTGATTCTCCTAACTTTTAGGAGGTTACAGTCGTAGGTTTACAGTTTGTTATTTCCTTCCATTGCCAACAAAATTGCAAGATAAAATAATCCCACATTTTAATATTCAGAAATAGTCACTTGGATAGATCAGTAAGCAGGATATCTAATTACCAGTTGGGGTCAGGTAAGAAAAAGAATCTAGTTTTTAAATGAGACTGTTGAGAACTGTCCTGAATGGAAACTTTCACTATAGATTTCCTTCCGGTGTAGTTTAGTTGGACATAGCAGGAAAGATCTTAGTCCTTGAGCTTTTGGTGTCCAATTGCCTGTTATATGAAAAAGCTCCACTCACTGGTTTTGTTACCACTCTTTGCTTAGACCTTCACTGCCAATTAATAAGGAACAGAAGAAACACACCTCTTAGGGAATTTCAAAAAAATTTTACTTTGATCTTATCTGCTGCCGTTATTGAATACATTTCCCTTTGACCAGTGCCCCCCTTTCTCTTCTCACACAAAAAGCCTAAAACAAACAAAAAGATAAGAGCAATTTACTTAAACTAGTTGTTATTCAGAAGTGTTTTTGATTTGATGTTTTAATTTTAAGATTATTCTGTTCATTGTAAGACCAGAGGCTTATATTTTCAGAGCCATATGCTGCTTTGGTCTTATGAATGGACACCCTGTGGATCTCAGCGGGAGTTAAAGCTGAGCTAGTTGCAGAATGATGCTTTCTTCCTTTTGTTGCACAAGGAGTTTTTCATTTGATTTTTCTAAAGAGTGTAATCTGCATGTATTAAGGGCACTTGTTTGGCACGTATGTTTACTGACATGTTTGGCTGAAATGTTTACTGACATGCTTGACTGGGGGCTTCCCTGGTGGCTCAGAGGGTAAAGCGTCTGCCTGCAATGCAGGAAACTCGGGTTCGATTCCTGGGTTAGGAAGATTCCCTGGAGAAGGAAATAGCAACCCACTCCAGTACCCTTGCCTGGAAAATCCCATGGGTGGAAAAGCCTGGTAGGTTACAGTCCATGGGGTCGCAAGGAGTCGGACACGACTGAGCTTGACTAAACAATAGCAATTGTTTTATTCTCCCATAAGGGTGGCTTTCCCATACCCTTGCTGGGCAATTACATTCAGTTTCTTGAATCTAAATATTGTTTGTCCTATTTTCAAAAGAGTGGGATGTTCCTTTCTCTGTCGTAGGAACTCATTTCTTCTGTAACAACCTTTCCTTAGTCTATGTGTCCATCTGTCATGCCCTCTGATCTCCTTATCTATCATTCAGAACACAGTTTGAAGTTTAATCTCCTTTATGAAATCATCCGCTGGATCATCTGGATCTGTTGGATCATTGAAAAAGCAAGAGAGTTCCAGAAAAAGATATATTTCTGCTTTATTGATTATGCCAAAGCCTTTGCCTGTGTGGATCACAATAAACTGTGCAAAATTCTGAAGGAGATGGGAATACCAAACCACCTGACCCTCCTCTTGAGAAATCTGTATGCAAGTCAGGAAGCAACAGTTAGAACTAGACATGAACAACAGATTGGTTTCAAATTGGGAAAGGAGTACGTCAAGGCTGTATATTGTCACCCTGCTTATTTAACTTATATGCAGAGTACATCATGAGAAACGCTGGGCTGGATGAAGCACAAGCTAGAATAAAGATTACTGGGAGAAATATCAGTAACCTCAGATATGAAGATGATACCATCCTTATGGCAGAAAATAAACAGGAACTAAAGAGCCTTTTGATGAAAATGAAAGAGGGGAGTGAAAAAGTTGACTTAAAGCTCAACATTCAGAAAACTAAGATCATGGCATCTGGTCCCATCACTTCATGGCAAATAGATGGGGAAACAGTGGAAACAGTGCCAGACTTTATTTCTGGGGGCTCCAAAATCATTGCAGATGGTGACTGCAGCCATGAAATAAAAGGATGCTTATTCCTTGGAAGAAACGTTATGACTAACCTAGACTGCATATTAAAAAGCAGAGACATTACTTAACCAACAAAGGTCTGTCTACTCAAAGCTATGGTTTTTCCGGTAGTCATGTATGAATGTGAGAGTTGGACTAGAAAGAAAGCTGAGTGCTGAAGAATTGATGCTTTAAAACTGTGGTGTTGGAGAAGACTCCTGAGAGTCCCTTGGACTGCAAGGAGTTCCAACCAGTCCATCCTAAAAGAAATGGTTCCTGAGTGTTCATTGAAAGGAGTGACGTTGAAGCTGAAACTCCAAAACTTTGGCCACCTGATGTGAAGAGCTGACTCATTTGAAAAGACCCTGATGCTGGGA
Source organism: Neotragus moschatus (assembly GCA_006410615.1). Lineage (NCBI taxonomy): Eukaryota > Metazoa > Chordata > Mammalia > Artiodactyla > Bovidae > Neotragus > Neotragus moschatus. The sequence goes on from SJYA01002815.1 coordinate 173,390, forward strand.
AAGAACGAAGGCAGGAAGAAAAGGGGAATGGCAAGGATGAGATGGTTGGAACGCATCACTGGCTCTGTGGACACGAGTTTGGGTGGACTCTGGGAGTTCGTGATGGACAGGGCTGCAGTCCATGGGATCGCAAAGAGCTAGACATGACTGAGTGACTGAACTGGACTGACTGACTGATGAAATGATCTTCCTGAGGCTCAGAGCACACTTCTCTCTCTTTCTGAACTCCTGAGCCTAATTTTCCCCATTGAACTCACTTCCAAATTATGGCAAGCACTGATAGTTGGTTCACCAACTGTTTTCTTGCTATAGATACTACTCACTTAGAATGTCCATGTGTATCTCAGTTAAGGCCATGATGGTGGCAGTCTGCTGTAGCATCCCTGGGAAGATTTTTTTTCTTATGTAGGTGACAGGCTGCCAAGTGTTGAGGTGGTCAATTAGGAGAATGAGCCATTCTGAAAGTATCAGTCAAGTCTTTATTTATTGTGACAGTGCAAGCAAGAGGCAAAATGTGGCACTGGCTCCCAGGTGCTCCATTTTTCCCTATGGAGCAATGCCTGACAAGGGTCAGATACATGTGGTGCAGATGAGGGGAAATGTTTCATTGCTGAGGAGCAGAGGGCTGTTGTCTTCTCATGGATCTGGGGGCTCTGGTAGAGGGAGGGGGAAAAGGGTAAGGAGTAGAAAAGTACTACTCAGGAGAAAATGCCTTAATCCAGGCCCAGTAATGCGGTTGCTGGAAGTGTCTGAAGTGCCTCAGCGAAGGCCTCTGATAAGGGGATCTTTGAACAGAAATGCCTGGGCTAAATGTGTGTATACTGATATGTGTATGAGCATGGCTGGCTCAGATGGGTGGAGTAGAGGTGAGTTTCCTTGATGATAACTCTCGCTCCAGAAAATTGTAGTGCATTGGTAATAAGCAGGTCTGGTGTGGGGAGGGCAGCTTTCCACTGTGAGGCCTGTCAGGCAAAGCCTTGCAATTGTCTGTGGTGGGCCTGGATGATTATATACAGATTTTTTGATCTAGAGATGGACTCTTCAGTAGATTCCACTTCTTCTTTTTATTTTTTTAAGCTGGAATGTGACCTATTGGTTGAAATTGTAGCAGGCAACCTGTGTCCATGAGGGAAATATGAAGGGAATTCAAAGACTCTGGAGTCAACTAAACCAGAAACAAGAATGGCATGCATTTGGACTTTCTCTTATGTGAGGAAAAATAAGCTTCTAATATTTAAGCCACCATAGTCATGTTTTCAGCTCTGTGTAGCCTAAAATATTCCTAACTGATATGTCATTTAATCATGTGGTGTTTTTTTTACTGTTCCATAACTGACATTTATCTAAATTATTATATATCACTTGAGATACCCCAAAGGAACAATTTCAGTGCTCCTCTGCTACCGTAGTACTATTTTTTGATTCTTATTGCAGTTCCAAGTTGGTGGTAAGTATGCATTGAAGTTGTCAGTGTTTCTTTTTTTGTAGCTAAGTCACCAGAGATGAAAACCATATAATTCTTAGTTTATTTGTTGCCACTCATAGAAGAGTGATGCTGACAAAACTCCTAGCATCAACTGCCTTGAAACTGAAGACCTGAGTCTGGGTCCCAGTTGTAGTTTCTGATTATAGAAAGCCCCAGGAAAAGGTCACTTGCGTTTGGAATATTCAGCACTGCTGTCCATGATAGGTTTAGATCCTTGTCTACTTGTTGGGCTTCCCTTGTGGCTCAGCTGGTAAAGAATCTGCCTGCAATGCAGAGATGTGGGTTCAATCCCTGGGTTGGGAAAATCCCCAGGGAAGGGAAAGGCCAACCACTCCTTTATTCTGGCCTGGAGAATTCCATGGACTGTATAGTCTGTGGGCTCACAAAGAGCTGGACACGACTGAGTGACTTTCACTTCACTTCACTACTTGTTACTCCTATTGGCTAGAGGTAAACAAAAACAAAAATATAGGATGATTTTAGTAAAAAATACTTTGTAACCTCTCTAAATGATTCCATACAGATGTAGACCAATTTCATTTTTTATAAGCTGCTACTCTAGGTTTCTCAGGACGGTGTTTTTCAGGAGTATGTGGGTCATAGACACAGCTCTTGTCTTACTGGGGAACATTACATAAGTTTCATCAGTTAGCGAATAAGTTTCTTAGGAACCTTGAATAAACCTTGATTTTATTGACCTTGTATCAGTCCTAGACAATAGGTTATGCTCTAGATACAGAATCCTAGCTATTAATACTTATGTGAGACTTATAACACTACTGCCCAGATTCCAGGTCATTGGCATGAGTAAGTTTCTTGGTAGATTAGATAGTATCTTAAAGGAGACAAAATACAATGTATTTTAAATTCTCTCCCTTAAGGTGTATCTTAATGACTTGATATTATTCCTGGATGAGCCAGATTCATGCATCCCTGCTATAGGGATCAGGCAGATAAACATTTGCCTAAATGCTGATGATATAGTTTATTTTCTCAAATTTAGAGTAGCCTTCACAAACAATGGCTCTTTGATCTAATTAGTTACTTCAAAACCCAAAGATCATCAGTTTTGACAGAGTTCTGCAAGCATTTAGTTGGTCACAATCTAAGAACCCTATATAGAAAGTCAACTTGTTTACTTACCACTAGGTTTTCTTAAGTTAAGCAGTAAAGTGAAAGTGAAAGTGATTGCAGTTGTTACAGGCATATTTTATAGCGCAGAATAATTCTGATAATGATGATAAAAGAGGTAAAATGATTGAATGTTTGTTGTGGAGGACATTGTGCTAAACAGTTATATGCATTTTCTCTTTTAATTCTCATCACAAACTTATAAAGTCTGTAGAACTTTGGGGCTTCTTCTAATAAATTATAGTAATTTATAAGGGCTCTTTTCTAAGGAAAACCTTGTCCACAAATATTACCTTGGCCCAACTCCATGTCGAAGTAAGTGGGCTTTTCTCCAGGCTCATGCCTGATTGGTAGGCTTCTTGACTTACATAACAAAATATTAAATCTGTTCTTTTCTTGAATACCCACTGAATGCATGGTTCTGCCTTTAACCAGTAACTTGGACTTGAATTCTTATCTGCAGTCCTTGCTGGAAGCTTGACTCTTATAAATATTGTTCATGAAAGTGCACTCAAAGGACATGTGGGCTCTCATATTCCCTAGTTGTCTTCACTGTCCAATATGTGGTAGCCATTTGTCTTATGTGGCTATTTGAATTTAAATACAATAAAAATTAAATAGAATAAATGTTCAGTTCCTTAGTCAAAACAACCATATTTCAGATGCTCAATTGCCATATGTGGCTGGAAGTTTTCATAATGGACAGGATAAATATGGAACATTTTGGTCATTCAGAAATTTTTATTGGGTAGTCCTGTGATAAACTGTTAGGGTTTCATATCTGGACTGCATCTTCTTTAAAAAAATAATTTTCATTAAATTGTGCTTTGATTTGTTGACAGTGGCCTGCCATTGTGGTCCTTTCTAATAATGAGTATTGAGTTCTTATATGTCAGAAATGGCTTTAAAGACTTTTTATGAATTAAGTCAATTCTTTTAATAGTTTTTTGACGTAGAGTATTATCATTATCTTCATTTTACAGAGCTTGGAGAGTTAAGCGACTTGCCTGTAGTCACCCAGATGGTAAAGGGCAGTGGTGGAATTTGAGTCCTGAAGTCTGGCTAAAGCCTTTGTTCTTCACCACCACACTGTGCTGCCTCTGAAATCCTTATAAAGCTTTCTTGGATTTCATTCTTATGATATAAGTAGTGACCTCATTATTTTTATCTCTTTATTTTTAATCCCTATTCCTCTTGGCTGTAACTCTTTATTTAATTTCTGTTATTATTATGCTGCAGTGCAATTCTGATGCCAAGTACCTAGTGTTAGGATGGACTCCACAAATTAAGGGCATAATTCCCTAAAAGATTACCTTCGCTTCTAACACCAGCCACAATTTCAGAAGTTCTCAGACCAGTTGCACTTCTGACCAGCTGGCTATAAATATAGGGGTTGCTTTAACTCTTTTAGGTCTGATAATTTGCTAGAATGACTCACAGAATTCTGGAAAGCACTGTATTTACAGCTTTATTATAAAAGTTGTCAATCAGAACCAGCCCAATAGACAATTTAACTCTTTTAGGTCTGATAATTTGCTAGAATGACTCACAGAATTCTGGAAAGCACTGTATTTACAGCTTTATTATAAAAGTTGTCAATCAGAACCAGCCCAATAGACAATTTAACTCTTTTAGGTCTGATAATTTGCTAGAATGACTCACAGAATTCTGGAAAGCACTGTATTTACAGCTTTATTATAAAAGTTGTCAATCAGAACCAGCCCAATAGACAATTTAACTCTTTTAGGTCTGATAATTTGCTAGAATGACTCACAGAATTCTGGAAAGCACTGTATTTACAGCTTTATTATAAAAGTTGTCAATCAGAACCAGCCCAATAGACAATTTAACTCTTTTAGGTCTGATAATTTGCTAGAATGACTCACAGAATTCTGGAAAGCACTGTATTTAAAGCTTTATTATAAAAGTTGTCAATCAGAACCAGCCCAATAGACAATTAGGATGATACCTGGAAGGGATGTAGAATACATCACCCTTCCCCAACACTTGGTATGTTCAGCAACGAGGAAGCTAGCTGAGGCAGCTCTCATCCAGGCAGCTAGCGCAAGGCTGTGGAGCGCTGTCATGCCCTGTGCCGCTCAGACTAGCGAACAATACAGTCAAGATGGCTAAAGGTGATCCCAAGAAACCAAAGAGCAAGATGTCTGCTTATGCCTTCTTTGTGGAGACATGCAGAGAGGAATATACGAAGAAAAACCCTGAGATCCCTGTCAATTTTGCTGAATTTTCCAAGTAATGCTCTGAGAGGTGAAAGACTATGTCCAGGAAAGAGAAGTCTAAATCTGATGAAATGGCAAAGGCGAATAAAGTGCACTATGATCAGGAAATGAAGGATTACGGACTAGCTAAGGGAGGCAAGAAGAAGAAGGACCCTAATGCCCCCAAGAGACCACTGTCTGCTCTGAATTCTGCCCCAAGATCAAGTCTACAAACCCTGGCACTGGAGATGTGGCAAAGGAGCTGGGTGAGATGTGGAATAACTTAAGTGACAGCGAGAACCAGCCATAGGTCAACAAGGCAGCGAAGCTGAAGGGGAGAGGATGTCACAGACTATAAGTCTATAGGAAGTCTGATGGTGCCAAAGGTCCTGATAAAGTTGCCCAGAAAAGGTTAAACAGGAAGATAAAGATGAAGAAGAGGAGGAGGAGGAATTAAAAACAAACAAACAAACAAAAACCTGTTATCTATCTTATTGTGAATACCTTAGAGTAGGGAGCGCTGTGATTTATACACCTCTCCCCAAGATGGGTCTGTTGCCCTTATTAGGTTTAATTACTCAATTGGATCATGATCATATTGTAGTCTCTCAAAGTGCTCTAGCAATTGTCAGTGGTTTACATGAAGTGGTCATGGGTGTCTGGAGCACCCAGAAACTGTATCAAAGCTGTACATACTTCCAAACATTTTTGAAACGAAAAGGCTCTTGTGTTCTACTCATTTCATGTACTTTGCTGTTGGTGTGACAAGGCATTTAAAGATGTTTCTTCTCACTTTTTTTTTTTTTAATTTGTAAGGTGGTGTGTTAACTTTGTGGTCATTGGCTAGAAATCCCAAGTTCTCAACTGTACTTATCTATAGTTTGTAAAAAGAACAAAGCAACTGAAATACACTCTTGACCATCCTTGCTAGGTGTGGAGGTTGTGGGGCCTATGCATTCTGGAGGGGCCATAGCTCAGGGCATGCACTGTGGGGCTGGACCTGTGGACACTGCACTGAGCATCCATCTAGCTTCAGGTTGTCTTGTTTTTGTATATAGCCACATAACATCCCGCTGCCATTCTTAGCTGTGGAGAAGGGGAGATCAGCTGACAAGAGAAGTGTTTTGGATCCTTTTTAGTTGAAGTGTGGTAGTTTAACCTCTTTGTTTTCTTAAACAAGCTGTAGAACTCTTCATTATCAGCAAAGACAAGAGCCACTGCATCAGTGAAAGTTCAAGAACCTTCTGTACTAAACACCATCTGCAATGTTCTCTTATTATTATTATTTATTTATTTTTTTTGGTGTGTTTAGAATGCTGAAATGTTTCTTAAGTTAAATAAACAGTATTACATTTAAAAAGAAAAGCATATCTGAGAGTTGGTGTCCATAGTTTTTGTTGGGGTTTTATTACAGAGGCATGATTAATTGAATCATTGGCCATGGGATTGAACTCAGTCTTTAACACCCCCTCTCCTCCCTGGAGGTTGGGCTGGTTCAAAGCCTCAACACTCTAATCCTGTGGGTCGGTCTTTCCTATGACTAACGTCCATCCTGAGTCATCTCATTTGTATAAATCAGGCATGATGCAAGAGACTCATGAATAACAAAGCCACTCCTATCACTCAGGAAGTTCTAAAGATTTAGAGGTTATCTCCCAGGGGAACCAGGGACCAAGACAAGATAAATTCTTTATTATACAACAGTAGATATTTTTCTTCTTTATGGAGGAATAGTTGACTTTCAATATTATATTACTTTCAGGTTTATAACCTAGTGATTCAATGTTTTTATACATTATGAAATGATTACCACTGTGAGTCTAGTTACCATCTGTCACCATAGAAAGTTATTACAGTGTTATTGACTATATTCCTTTTGTTGTACATTATATCCCTGTGTCTTACCTATTTTATAACTGGAAGTTTGTACCTCTTAATCCCATTCACCTCTTTCACCTTTTTCACCCACCTCCTTCCGTCCTCCCATCTGGAAACCACTAGCATATTCTCTGTATCTATGAATCTATTTCTGTTTTGTTATGTTTGTTCAGGAAATCTATAAAACTGTGATTAGTAGTCCTCTTGCACCTGTATAAAAATATGTATTTATATATATCTACATAAATGTTCTTTTATTTTTATGTATCAGTTCAGTTCAGTCACTCAGTCATGTCTGACTCTTTGCAACCCCATGGAGTGCAGCATGCCAGGCTTCCCAGTCCTTCACCATCTCCTGGAGTTTGCTCAAATTCATTTCCATTAGTCAGCGATACTATCCAACCATCTCATCCTGTTTCACCCCCTTCTCCTCTTGCCCTCAATATTTCCCAGCGTCAGAGTTGTTTCCAATGAGTCAGTTTTTTGTGTCAGGGGGCCAAAGTATTGGAGCTTCAGCATCAATCCTTGCAATGATTACTATACTTGACTGGTTTGATCTCCTTGAAGTCCAAGTGACTCTCAAGNGAGATGGCTGGATGGCATGACTGACTCGATGGGCGTGAGTCTGAGTGAACTCTGGGAGTTGGTGATGGATAGGAAGGCCTGGCGTGCTGCGATTCATGGAGTCACAAAGAGTCTGACACGACTGAGCGACTGAACTGAACTAACTGAATGAGAGCTAACCACAGTTTTATTGATTCCCAGATCTATAGATTACCTTTGACATAAGTGAGTTTTACGCTCTTATTTTTCTGATGAAGAAATAAACCAGGAGACATGAAGTATCTTGCCTAGCTGGTTAGTGGCAGAGTTGGGACTGGAATGTAGAGTTTTTAATCTTGCATTTAATACTCTTCTTGTCTTCATAATTTTAAGCTTGTCCTTTACATTAGTCATATACTTATCACCTCATATTTTTCTCACGGACCTCAAGCTGCCCTCCAGAAACAGCTTTGGTGCAATAGGGTGAAGCTCAGCACAGATTATTTTTGTATTTTCTGCCTTTACACATGTGCTATTCTTTCTGCCTCAAGTATCCTTCTCACGCGCTGGTCATCTCTTGATTGTTTCTAAATTTACAAGCTAAACCTCATGTCCCTGTGAAGGCTTCCCTGACCTTCTCTCATAGAGTTAATCTTTCTCTTCCTTTTCACATTATTTAGCATATGGCTTTATCTCAGTGGCATTTATCACACTGCATTTTAAATTCTTTTCCTACATTTCAAACCTTAACAGAATTATTGATTTCACCCTTGTTGCCACTAAACCTATTACTCTCTCTGTCTCTCCAATCCTGATATAGCATCATCAGTGATTCAGCTTCTCCATCCAAAAATCTAGAAGTCACCTTGATTTCCCCTTTTGTCCTCATCTTGCACATTTAATTAACAGCAAGTCATTTGGTTATACAGTGTAAATATATCCCAACGCTTTCACTTCTCGCCTTCAAACCGGTCTGTTTCCACTCTTGCTTTATTTTTCAATCCATTCTCCAAGCTGTGACCAGAGTTCTTTCAAAATAAAAAGCATCTCATGCCACTTCTAGCTTTAAATTCACCATTAGCTCCTACTTTTAGTAAAATAAAATCCAAACTTCTTAATTTCAGGTGAACAGAAAAGTGAATCAGTTATATATGTGCACGTATCCACTCTTTTTCAGATTCTTTTTGCAAATAGGCCATTACAGAGTGTTGCAGGGTTCCCTATGCTATGCAGTAGGTCCTTGTTTTACATATAGTAGTGTGTGTATGTCAGTCCCAATATCCCAATGTATCCTTCTCTCCTCTTTACCCACTAACCGTAAGTTTGTTTTCTATGTCTGTGTCTCTATTTATTTCTGTTTTATAATTAAGTTCATGTGTACCCTTTTTTTAGATTCCACCACGTCTAAGAGATATCATACATTTGTCTTTCTCTAGAAACATGCTTTTTTAAAAAATTAAATTTATTTTTTTGAAAAAATCCAAACTTCTTTCTGTGCTTGGAAGTAACATACATGATGGTACCCATCCCTTCTTCATTTTTACCAGCCTCTCTCACTGGCCAGGTACTGGGCTTCCTTGATTTCTTTTGGTTTCTCAAACACCAGGTTTGTGGATGAATACCCCTTATTGTTTGCAGCAGGCTATATACCCTATGGCGGCAGGTGTTGTGTCTTGTTTTCTGGTATCCCTAGGGCTCAGCACAAAGAGTTGCACAGGGTGAGAAATCAATGAAAGTTCATTGAGTAATATTGAATAAAATTTGGCTTCTCCCATTTATTACTTACATAATCTTGGCTAGTCCTTTAACCTCTTTAACTTCATTTACAATGCCCATATCTTGGGGTTGTTGTCAAGATTAAAGGAGGTCAGTGGGGTACAGTATTCTACAAATGTAGAGGATTGTTACTGCTATCATTGGTCACTTTTCTGGTCAACATGCCTTTGGGGCTTATATTAACAGTGCATTCCTCAGTAATGCCAAAGCTAGTCCTTACTGGCTTTCATAGGTCTGAATGCATCATGTGGTAATTTCTGGAGAGACTGGAAGGTTGTTATAACTCTTTTGCTTCTGTTATGTTTGTAGTAATGCAAGCCTACTTGGTAATTTGGAGCAGCCTATAGATGTATTGCTGTTGCCAACACGTAGTTCTTATTCTGTGCTTCCCTAGTGTTTCCATTAGCCAGATAATATAGTTTTTCCAGCTAAATGATTAGCATCCAGCAGTTCCTGTGTAAATGCTCCTGTTCATTTCATTAAAAAACAAAAACAAAAAAGCAAACCACCTCTCAATAAGGATTCTTGGTTAATTAAATAACTGTTTAAAGCACAGAGAATATTTATTTTTTTGGTAAAAAAAAATAATCATTCAACTTGGGAGATTTTTTAGTGTGGGATTAAGAATCTCTACAGATATCAGTGATTATTTGGAAAAGTTAAATTGGAGGGCAATTCACTGATGTTAAGTACAACAGCTACTGGAGCTATATTTTAAAATGTGTTCCAAAGTGAAGGGTGAAGAAAATTGATTTTGCAGATGCTCAGTTGAAAGCAGTCACTTCATATTAGGCAGAAAAAGGCAGTTTGAGATAATCTCAGTATGAGAGAAATGTGATTTTTAGGCCAGCCAAAGAATAGGAGCACGCTGGGACAGCTGGAGGTGTGGAAAGTGTTATCTCTGATCCAAAGGGATAGAGGATTAGGGAGAGGGTGGGGAGATAGTGTCAGCTCAGATAAGGGAAGATAATTTATTTTTAGTTTTCTCCTGACTTTAGTTCTTAGACAACCTGAGTCTTTAATCGCAGCCTCCCATTCTCTTCCTCCTACCTTGTAAAATGTAACCTTTTCAGTCATTTGTCTCATCACAACATATGCGTCTTCTCACTTGCACGTCAGCCAACTGTTGGCTAAACTCAGACCCTATTTAGTGGGTACCTAATGAACATAGCATCAGCTTGCTCAGTAATGTTTGTCAGGGATGCCCCGGGAATATTCTTCCCGACCCCAAGATGAGGGTGACTGCTCTTTTAGAAATGTAATGCATTTTGTTTTAAGGTGCTATCTTTTCAAAATTTTCCTGGAATCATTTCCCATAAACGCTATCATTTCTTCCCAAATAGACAAAGATAGACTTGAGTGGGTCAGTGGCCAGTCGGCTGTGTGTGATAATCAGAGAGGTATAGAAACATGCTCGTGTGGCATATTTAAGTTCCTCCTTCTCCCAATTTCAGTCCTCCTAAATTAACTTCCTCTGTCTGAAGACCAGAGCAGGAACACAAATACAATATAATACCAACTTATTATATTCAGAGACTGTTACCAATGGGTTAATATTTTGGATTTGATTGTACAGACAACTGTACAAATCCCATTTTTTGATTTAACAGAACTGAGTAAGTTGACCAACTTACCTATGTGTCTTAAGCCCATAGAATATCAGATAGAACCCATTGAAACTGTTGTTTTTGCATGTCAAAGTGTGAATTATTGGTAATTTCAGACAGTCAAAACTAGTAACAGTAATCACTAACAATAGCTAAACTTAATCACATGTAACATGTATTAACTGTGGTATTTATTCAAATTAATACAACCAAAGCACTCTGGACAGCTCTTGGCAGAATCGGGTCACACCATGTGCTTTATTTTACAATGATGACCCCATTTAATCCTCACAAACGCTTTCTGTGGTAATGATTCTTATTAATCCTGTTTTATACATGAAGAAAATAAGGCTCAACGAGTGACCTCTTTGAAAAGGCACTGAGAGACGATCCAGGATCTAATCCTGAGCAGTGTGTCTCCCAGCCTGCTCTCTTAACCACTAGAGACATCATCTCAGATGCCTATGTATGCTTGTTGTACCCTCATTAAACAAAAGTTTCATTCAAAACCTACTGCTTAGAATTGTGTCCTGGGTAAGGTTTTCTAGAGAAAACCTCACCTGTGCATAAAAAGGTTTTATTATCAAGGGTCAGTACAAGATAGTAACTTTGGGGTGTCTCAAGGAAGTACATGTTAAGGTCCAGGTGCATGGTCAGCAAATACTGTTAACTCCATTAAGTTCAAGCATTATTTGGCAACGTGAGGTCCAGAGGAAGTTTAAGGTAAACTACGAGCAGACATTACATTCAAAATTAAAAGAAATTATTGATTTCTCCTATGTTATTAATAAGTTAATGTTTCCATTATCATTGACACGCATACTCAGATACCATCATCCCTGTGTGCATTGCTGTGTTTGGTGAGTATAGATGCATGACTACTCACAGTTGCTGCATTGAAAACAACTTTGATTTTCATTTATTCAGAACCCTTTTAAAATTGTGTCCTTTTCAGTTTAAAATTGTTTGTTCATTCTTTAAAAACTTACTGAGTATCTGCAATATGCCAGGCACTAGAAATTATATATCAGCAAATAAGACATAGTCCCTGGGCCTAAGAAACTCACCATATTCTGAATGAAAAAAAAAAAAAGCACACATTTGGACAAGAACCCAAATGTCTAAAGAAGAAAATCAGTGTTTCAGTGCATTACAAATCTTAAAATTAACAAAGATTTACCCAATTGCTTCCTGACTATAAAGTCTGTGTTTCTTCTTAATTGTTTTACCATTTCAGAAGATCTACAGTCTACTTTCCATTGTATAGTACAACAGTTCAGGTCCTGCTGGAAGATGCTAACAACTTACTGGTTTGTATCTGTTGCCTTCAGGGTCATTTTCAGTAGATGTCAGATTCTGGAGTAGATCTAAAATTTTATTGGAGTTGGGTAAAATTCAACCAACATAGTATAGAGAAGAAAGAGAAGAGTTTGACTCAGTACACTCAGAAACTGCTAACTTCCTGAATTCCTGGAATCATGGGAACAGATAACTTCTCACATTTTCTTCATGGAGAAAATTTTAGTTAAGTTTAAATAGTTAATTTGCCTCTTTACAGAAAAGTTATTTTCCATAGTCAGTGTGTAAGACAAAATTTGGGTATAATAAATATTAGCTTTAAATACTCAATAAAATTGGTCTTAATCATATGGACATTCTTATTTTTTCAGCGCAAAGTAATTGAGATTGATTAAGAAATGGTGGATCAATGTATTTCACTTGCCTCTCACTCTTGGCCATATACTTATTGAATGAAGTGGTAGACAGAATTGCCTACATTATTTAAATTATTTATTATCACTTTTACTGAGCAACATATATTTGAATTTGTCTAAATGTAAAGAGCACATGATAATAATCCACTGTATTGATTATACCCCTGCTCCTTATAATTCTCACAGCTATACCCCATTACTGTAACAACCCACATGAGTAGTCTTACTGGAAAAAATGGAAGGATTGAAGCTCCAAACACAAACTTGACCCCAAGTTTGTCAGTGTTGGTCTTCAGTTCTCATCATTGTCTTGTAGGGTTTTGGTATTTTGTGACATAAAACAGCTGCCCATGAGCATAAGCTTCCAAGTTGATTCAGACTGTCCTAATGTCTTGGTGTGAAGGAGATAAACTCCTCAGTGTTTGCTAAACACAGAATTTGTAACGTCTTGAGTGTATTTAAAATTATCCCACCACAGATGATGACACAATTAGTCATCTTAACAGTACTATCCATAGGGAAAGAGAAAGAATAAAGGTAGGTTTGAGCTATCCAGGGCCAGATATTTGCTTCTGGTATGTCCAGTGTGGCTCCATCCTAGTTGAATCTGAGAATTCCTCAATTTAGTCCCACCTACCATAAACTACTTTTTCCATGAAAAAACCATTTCTGAATATATAAGAATAAGAAAATCCTGTTTCAGCCTGCATAATTCACAACCCTGATAATTAATACATGTTTGTGGTTATCTATATTTATATATAAATATATTAATTTATAATCACTGTGATTATTATTAACTGTGGCATCCCTTGCATTGTTTTTGGATCCAAATATTAAATTTCAATTGCTCAGTTCTTGTTATTACTGACTCTGAAGTTACCTTCACTATATGTGTTTCTGTCTGCTAGACCTGAGGCTTAGAACATCAGAGACTCTCAGTAGACTTTCTGTGGAACACAGGAAACATATGTGCTTTCATAGTGGTTACTGGACTTGTAGGATACTGTATCTTGTGTTAAGTAATTCACAGCATCTTTAGTTGTCATGAGATCCAAAGAAACAATGAAAAGTAAAATACACCCATCATCATCTTCTGCAGCTAAAAATCATTATTCACCCAATATTGGTTATTAAGTGTACATGTAAGCACTTAGAGCATACACAGTTCCATCTTTATAGCAAGATGGGGTACATATAGTATACATACAGTATTCAGATGATCTCTTTGAAGCTTCAACTGTGGATTATTCAGTAAGGATTATACCTTCTGAATTCTGCATACAATAATTTATCTAGGGAAATTTATATACATAAATGAAGCATGATATGTGAAATTCCTAAGTTTTTATTTTATAAGACAGCATCATAGGTCTGACTGTCTTATAGCTGAATTTTACCAACAATATCTAGTATGTGACATCAGATGATCATACCTTATTTTAAATCAGAAAAGTTTACAGAATGATTTTATTAATAATATATATTTAAAAGCACAGGGAAAATGTCTAGCATATTTTAAACCAGGGAAAATACTTTTTCTGTAAATACCTAGAGAGATGAAATTGGATTTAATTAATTATGATATGAATCTGAGATCACAAAACATTAAAAGTTTAAGTGACTTTCAAAACTATCTTGAGACCAAGTCTCTCTTACTGTTTTCCTTCAGTTCAGTTCAGTTCAGTTCAGTTCAGTCGCTCAGTTGTGTCTGACTCTGCACGCCAGGCCTCCCTGTCCATCACCAACTCCCAGAGTTCACTCAAACTCATGTCCATCGAGTCGGTGATGCGATATAGCCATCCAGCCATCTCATCCTCTGTCTGTTTTCTTTAGTGCCTTTTTTGTTGGGGTATATACTTTTTATAAGGTAACCCATTTCCTTGTGGATCAGCTCCCAATAATTTGCTTTAATTAATGAGAATTCTATTTCCTTTTAACTTCCTTCCATTGGTCTTGGATATCCTGAATTGTATATGCAGGCTTCAGGAAAATAAGAAAATCATATTGATTCTGATTTTCAGTATGAACACTGATTTTTCCTTGAATCTTTTTTGTCGTTAACACCATAGATACTTTAGGTGCGGGTCCTGCCAAAGAAGTGAGCCTGTGACACTTTTTCCTCTAATTAGTTAACTCTGAAACTAAATTAAGTCTGAATCAGCAATCTGTAGTAAATACATTGAAATTATTATCTGATGAGTGCTACCAATTTCACTTCTGTTTCTGAATTATTAGTGTCTTATCTGTTTACAAATTCAGTAGGAGTAATTATATAATAAGAAAATGATGCTGTCACTTTAAATAAACTGCTTAGCCACTAAAACATCACGACTATAATTAAAGGCATCACTCAGAGCTTCCATTTTAATGCATAAAGGAGAAGGACATGATTAGATTTTAATGAACTTGCTTTTGTTTTAGCTTTATTATTGTTTTATTTAAACCTGGATGTGGGGTTATTTGAAAACACCACTAAATGTTACTAAGCATTCTTAATTTCATACATTGGTGTTAGAGTAAATTCAACTCTGACAGCAAGCTTTCAGTTTTTAATCAGGTCTTTAAATGTAAGCACAATTTCTTCTCGTACCTGGAATGGAAATATTCTCCAATTTCCAGGCTAGTAAACTGTCTAGTCCCAGCTAACCAGTGGTAAAAATGTGTCAGATCACATGAATAAATCCTCAAGCAAATGCCATTGTCTACTGAAATCCTTAGTTTAAAATAAACCTAGAGAATCTGCCTGAGGAATAATGGAAGGAGTGCTGAGTAAGAGTAATAGAAGAAATATTTGGAGACTCATGACTAGGGCTGAGTGTATGAGTTGCTGAGTTACCCCCTATTTCAGCCTCAGATTCCTCATATGTAAAATGAAGATAATATAATCTACCTATGGAGTTATTGTGAGGAATGTCACAAATTACGGATTTGAGCCTGTTTTGTTAACTCTGAAGCCCGATACTGGTTTTGACTATGATTTCTATCTGCTAGTATAAACTGAAGTGTTCTGAAACTATACCTGAAGTTGCCCCCCAAATGTGCCCTCCCACTGTGCCTGAAATTTATACTACAAATATAATTTCATTGAAATAAATTATCATTTCTCAATATATCATCTGTAGATCTCTTCAGGTACTTTTTAGAAGTTCAGACTCTTTTACTTCACTGTTGGCCTACTGAATTAGAATCTGGGCTGAGACTCAGTAATCTGAATTTTAACAAGTATTTTTGATGACTTATAGGGACAGGGGAGCTTGGTGGGCTGCTGTCTATGGGGTCGCAGAATCGGACCCGACTGAAGTGACTTAGCAGCAGCAGGCATACTAAAGTTGAGAACTCTCCAGTAAGGCATTGAAACCTCTGTTAAAATATCAATACTGGATGCTTGAGGCTGGTGCAGAGATGACCCAGAGGGATGGTACGGGGAGGGAGGAAGGAGGGGGTTCAGGATGGGGAACACATGTATACCTGTGGTGGATTCATGTTGATGTATGGCAAAACCAATACAATATTGTAATGTAATTAACCTCCAATTAAAATAAATAAATTTATATTTTAGAAAATCAATACTTTGAAATATCAATACTTTGGGTCAGCACTATTACTCATTAACATTTTTTTGTGAATTAATATATTGGAATATATAAGTTTACAGGAAATTGGGGATAGGCCAGGAAAAATCAAAACAAAAAACTAGGGGCAGAGGGATGGGCAAAAATCTAGTTTTCACTGACACTTACAGAACTCTGAAGACCTGGACTCTTGCACATGAATCTCTAGGGCAGCCTTTCATATTTTTAGGCCCTAATGCAAGAATACCAAAGATAGCTGACTCACTGTGTATCTAAATATTTAAGTTATAAATCACACTAGCCAACTATCAAATATATTCTCTCCTCCTACATAATGACTCAGAAGGCTAGGTTCTGTACTCCACAGAGTGTTGTGTCAGTATATGGTGGCAGAGGCAACCACTCAGTAGCCTGTGCCCTCTCCCACCAGTCCCAGGCCCATCTGTGCATGTGGATCCTGCAGCCTGCACGGTCATCCTCTGTGGACAGCAACCTCTCCGGAAGTTGGCTCAAGGCCCTTTAAGCAGAGAAGTCTAGTCTCCTGGATGTTTGGAAATGAATTCAAGGGTCAGCTAATCCCTTTGGTCCTAGGGAGTCTCTAAAGTATGGGGTCCAGGACAAGGGCCCTTCTTGCCCACGTATAAGGATGATTCTGGGAATCTTGCAAAATCTGTGAATTATAAAACTGAACAGGAATTTAGAAACCACCTGATTCAAGGCCTTCATTTTGCAGACAAAGCAACTGGGATGCAGAGTTGATATACTAGCCCAAGGTCACATTGTAGCTAATGGCAGAACTAAGACTAGAACTCAGATCTTCTTTCACCCTTTCCTTTCTGTCCAACCTTTTTATTTATGATGATATCCCCAGGTAGGGTATTTTCTACTGCTTCTTCAGTTTGAGAATGTTGTTCAGGCATTAAAAAAATTTTTTTTTAATTTTTAATTTGTGGAAAATTGCTCTACAAAAGCATTCTTCTAAGTAACCATGTTCTGCAGGGTAAGTTGTGATGTATGCCAGGAGCCTTGGTGGCAGTGGCATTGCACTACCAGGAAGGAGGAAGCAGGTAGAGGTAGAGAGATGGGCACTCCCTTGAACAAAAGATCTAATGGAAAAGAGGCAAAGAAAACATGAGTTAAGAACTCATCGTTTATCAAACATAAGTCAGGGGGCCACCCTCACATGGGAGCACAATAGGAGATGCACTTAGTTGCATGCCAGTGTTTTCCTCTGTTATTCTCAGGGTAAAAATTCCTATGACTCCTTCTGATATAGATAGCCATTTCATAAAATGTGTTTTCACTCTTTTCTACTTGATTTTCTAACCTCCAAAATGAACACAATTTATTATTGTTATTAGTTTGGTTAGGAAATGAATCGTAAGCTTATTTTCCTTGAATATTCAAAGAGGTACGTTTTAGCAGTAGAATTTTTATCAACCAATATGGAACTCAAGTTTAATTTCCAGATTGAATAACCATAATCTAATTCTAGCTAATAATAGCTAGTTATACGACTTTGGGTAAATAGCAATTTCTTATTTGTAGCGTGAAGGTTTGGCTAGATATCTTAGAGTTTAAGAAAGTGTGCTATGAAACCCACTCCTAGCTGTGACCTTAGGCAGGTCACTCAATGTCTGAGCCTCTATTTCCTCATCTGCCAAACAGCTAATAATAGCATCTATCTTACAGAATTGTTATGAGGATTAAATGAATTATATATAGAAAATGCTTGTAAGAATGTCTGCAATTTAGTAAAGTGTGCTATTCATTATTCTTGGCTGGTTTTAAGCCCTATTTTTTAGCATATACCTAGAAAATACACATGTAAATACTAGAGCCTTTACAAACTCCCTGAGTCCAAAATCAAGCCTCTCATCTTTCAAAGTTCTCTTTTCCCCTTCAGGTATTTAATCTTGGTACTGACGTCACCATTCAGTTGGTGACGAGTGAGAAAACTGGCCATTTTTCTCAAGCCAGAAATCTGAGAATCATCTTAGGTGGCTCTTCTTTCCCCTTTTCCTGAAGTCCAATCAATTACTAAACATTGTAGATTGAGTTTTTCAAACACTTCAAATCAAGATTTGGATTTAAGTACATTCTGTTCTTGCATTTGTTGTTCATTGGCTTAGTCATGTCTGACTCTGCGACCCTGTGGACTGAGCATGCCAGGCTTCCTTGTCCTTCACCATCTCCCAGAGTTTGCTAATATTCATGTCTATTGAGTTGATGATGCCATCCACCCATCTTATTTTCTGTTTCCCCCTTCTCCTCCTTCCTTCAATCTTTCTCAGCATCAAGATCTTTTCCAGTGAGTCAGCTCTTTGCATCAGGTGGCCAAAGTATTGAAGCTTCAGCTTCAGTATCAGTCCTTCCAATGAATATTCAAGGTTGAATTCTTTTAGGATTGATTGTTTTGATCTCCCTGCTGTCCAGGGGACTCTCAAGAGTCTTCTCCAACACCATTATTGGAAAGCATCTCTTCTTTGGTGCTCAGTCTTCTTTATGGTCCAATTCTCACATCCAT
Source organism: Neotragus moschatus (assembly GCA_006410615.1). Lineage (NCBI taxonomy): Eukaryota > Metazoa > Chordata > Mammalia > Artiodactyla > Bovidae > Neotragus > Neotragus moschatus. The sequence continues at coordinate 191,847 of SJYA01002815.1, forward strand.
ACATGACTGCTGGAAAAACCATAGCTTTGACTATACGGACCTTTGTCAGTGAAATGATGGCTCTGTTTTTTAACACACTGTCTAGGTTTGTCATAACTTTTCCTCCAGTGAGCAAGTGTCTTTTAATTTCATGGCTGCATTCACTATCTGTGGTGATTTTGGAAGCCAAGAAAATGAAATCTGTCACTGTTTCCATTTTTTCCCCATCTATTTGCCATGAAATGATGGAGCCAGATGCATGATCTTAGGTTTTTGAATATTGAGTTCTAAGTCAGCTTTTTTTCACTCTCCTCTTTCCCCTTCATCAAAAGGTGGTTTAGTTCCTCTTTTCTTTCTGCCTTTAGGGTAGTGTCATCTGTATATCTGAGGTTCTTGCATTGCCACTATCCTATTTGAAGTCTTTGTCCAATAGAAACTTTCTAACGAATCTCTCTGCCTCCATCCTTGCTGCATGAGACACATCATCTTGCTTTTGACAAGATCTTTCTAAAATACACATTTAATAACATCACTCCTCCAGTTGAAGGTGCCTATAAGAATGAAGTGTGCTTTCATCAGCCTGGCACAAAAGGACATCATGGTCTCATTTCTTACCACATCCTTTGGTGCCTCATGTTTCAGATATACAGAAGAACTAGCTTACTCCTGAAAGCGCTTATTGTGCTTTCTCTCACCTCCGAACATGCTCTTCCCTTTGCTTAGCATATGCTCCCCAGCCCACAGCTCCATCTCCTTGCCATCTCAGAAGCCCATCTATCTGCAATGCCAGTCATTCTTCAGACCCAGTTCAAGTGCAAAGCCTTCTTTGGCAAGGAACCAACTTACTAATTTATTTTCACAATTGTCTGGTCTGATTTAGATAAAATAAGGTGGCCTGAATTGTTCCTATGATTCTTGGATTTGTTTGGCACATTTAGACACATTTATGAAATTCCCATTTAACTATCCCCTAACCAACACCTCAAAGTCAATTTACCCTTTGCTTTTAACTTTATTGTCTGTTCTGGGGACCAACTTCTTATATGGGCTCTCATGTGCTGATCAACATTTTGTTAAGTAAATGATGAGGGGATTTCTCTATGTATGAGAGAATCCTACACTAGATCATAGAGCATCTGCAAATAATTCTTGCTGCTGCTTATGTCAAAAGCTTTAGGAGCTGGCAAAATTCTGCGTAGTAAAAGTGGCAGTGGGGACTGTGTTAAATGGAGCAAGGTGTTCATTCAGCAATACTTGAAAATAGGGTATATTTCTTCCTTAAGGATGTTTGACTAATTCTCTTACTAAAGTGTGAATTTGAGGTTAAGATTCTGTTTTTTCGTCTTTAGGACTAAGTTATCTTCATATTTAGAACCTCAGAAGTATTCTTATGAGGCTAGTCAGTTTGGGAGAATGGCATAAAAGACATACATTATTACATTCTTCAAAATTCTTTTATGTTTTCTTTCTTATAAAAACATTGAAGTATACTCCATACATCAGTGTCTGACCTAATATGCTTCTGGGTTTACTCTTTATACAAACCGTGAAGAAAAAGCTGCTATTCTCTTTGTGTATGAGTGTGGATAATGGATTAAAGTTCATCTTTTTGCTAATGGATATTCAACAGTTCCAGCACCATTTGTTAGAAAGAAATTCTTTCTTCATTGAAAAACACTTTCACCTTTGTGAAAAATCAGTTATCTATACATGTGATGGCTTAATTCTAGGTTCTCTATTCTGTCCATAGGCCTATAGTCTGTCATTTTGACAATACCACACTGCCTTGATTACTTGTTTTATAGTAAGTTTGAGATTTGGTTGCCTAAGTCCTCCAACTGTCTTCTTTTACAAAAAAAAACAGTTTTTGATCAACTGTCTTTTCCTCTCCCCTCTGCCTTAAATCACTTACTGGTGCATCTGCTCAGTGTAAACTTAAAGCATTTTTCTCAGAGTGTGGTCATTGGAGCTTGTTAGAAATGCAAATATTAGGCCCCACCTGACATGTTTTTTAGTCAAAAAATCTGGTGAACTCAGCAGTCTGAGTTTTAACATGACTACCAGGCTGATTCTGATACCTGCTAACATTTGAGAACCACTGATATAGAACATTCTACTTCAGAATTCAGCAGACTCTTTTTCTCTAAAGAATCAGATGGTAAATATTTTATGCTTTGCGGACAATATGGTCTCTGTTGCAATGACTCAACTCTGTTGTTGAAGCATGAAAGGAACCATAGATGATAAGTAAATAAGTGAGCATAACTGTGTTATTTATTTGTAAATAAATAAAAGTGGTGGGCAGATTTAATCTGTAGGCTACAGTTTGCCCACCTCTGCTGAATTCCATTCCCACTGATTCCCCATCTAAAATCTTAGCATTTGTCCTATTTCTCTTGCTCATCCATATTCTCTATCATTTTGGGCACTCTTTGTTTTAAAGCTCCTCAAGGAAGACTCTCTCAGTGAATCTATAAGTAGTTCTTGTAAACAGGGCTTTTTCAGTGCTAAGGTCAGATATTTCACCTATTCCAGTTAACCTTTGAGGCCTGCCACCATATATCTACTTTTTATTGTAAAAGCAGGCAGTTTGCAGTTTAGCTTTGCTCTTGAGCATGCTACCTGCACGGGACCTGCACAAGACCTGCACACTGGCCGTATGTTACAGGGCCTTCTAATTTTCTTCAGATCAGCAGCCCCAAAGATCGTATTAATAATAGTGATGTTACTAGCTTGCCAGGTTGAAGTACCCCAAACTGGATGGCGTTAAATAACAGAAATTTGTGTCACAGTTCTGACAGCTAGAAGTCTGAAATCATGATGCCTGCAGGGTCATGCTCTCTCTGATGGCTCTAGAGGAGAATCTTTCTTGCCTCTTCTAGCTTCTAGTGTTTGTCAGCAATCCTTGGTGTTCCTCGTTTTATAGATGCATCACTTTAGTCACATGGCTCCTTCTTGCCATGTGTCTTTTTGTTTTCTCTGGACATGTCTATCTCTGCATCCAAACCTCCCCTTTTCCGAAGGATACCAGTAGTGTTGGATTAAGATATACTCTCATGACCTCATCTTAAGCTTTTGATCATCTGCAGATTTTTTCCAAATAAAGTCCATTTCACAAGTACTGGGGCTTAGGATTTCAATATCTTTTGTGGAGTTAAAATTTAACCCCTAACAGTGGTAAAAGTTAGGGACCTAAGGTTTAATAGTAGCTGTTCTAGATAGAAGATTTGCTCATGAATTTGCAAGCCATATCTGTTCAAGCCTCTACAACATGTAATATTTACCTCTGGGAAAGGTACAGATAAATCTCTTTGCTTTCTGTCAGTGAAAGAGAAAATACTCACAATTTGCTAACTGAATTTTTGCTTTAAAGAGAGAGATCACTATTACCTGTATAGCAAATGTTAGGGGCACATAAAATTATTAAGAGGAATTTAATTCTGGTTTCCTCGGTGTATATGCCCAGCAGTGGGATTGCTGGGTCATAAGGCAGTTCTATTTTCAGTTTTTAAAGGAATCTCCACACTATTCTCCATAGTGGCTGTACTAGTTTGCATTTCCACCAACAGTGCAAGAGTGTTCCCTTTTCTCCACACCCTCTCCAGCATTTATTGCTTGTAGACTTTTGGATTGTGGCCATTCTGACTGGTGTGAAATGGTACCTCATTGTGGTCTTGATTTGCATTTCTCTGATAATGAGTGGTGTTGAACATCTTTTCATGTGTTTGTTAGCCATCCATATGTCTTCTTTGGAGGAATGTCTATTTAGTTCTTTGGCCCATTTTTTGATTGGGTCATTATTTTTCTGGAATTGAGCTGCATAAGTTGCTTGTATATTTTTGAGATTAGTTGTTTGTCAGTTGCTTCATTTGCTATTATTTTCTCCCTTTCAGAAGGCTGTCTTTTCACCTTGCTTATAGTTTCCTTTGTTGTGCATAAGCTTTTAATTTTAATTAGATCTCATTTGTTTATTTTTGCTTTTATTTCCAGTATTCTGGGAGGTGGATCATAGAGGATCCTGCTGTGATTTATGTCGGAGAGTGTTTTGCCTATGTTCTCCTCTAGGAGTTTTATTGTTTCTTGTCTTACGTTTAGATCTTTAATCCATTTTGAGTTTATTTTTGTGTATGGTGTTAGAAAGTAGTCTAGTTTCATTCTTTTACAAGTGGCTGACCAGTTTTCCCAGCACCACTTGTTAAAGAAATTGTCTTTAATCCATTGTATATTCTTGCCTCCTTTGTCGAAGATAAGGTGTCCATAGGTGTGTGGATTTATCTCTGGGCTTTCTATTTTGTTCCATTGATCTATATTTCTGTCTTTGTACCAGTACCATAGTATCTTGATGACCGTGGCTTTGTAGTAGAGCCTGAAGTCAGACAGGTTGATCCCTCCAGCTCCATTCTTCTTTCTCAAGATTGCTTTGGCTACTCAAGGTTTTTTGTATTTCCATACAAATTGTGGAATTATTTGTTCTAGGTCTATGAAAAATATCACTAGTAGCTTGATAGGGATTGCATCGAATCTGTAGATTGCTTTGGGTAGTATACTCATTTTCACTATATTGANGAGTGTTTTGCCTATGTTCTCCTCTAGGAGTTTTATAGTTTCTTGTCTTATGTTTAGATCTTTAATCCATTTTGAGTTTATTTTTGTGTATGGTGTTATAAAATGGTCTAGTTTCATTCTTTTACAAGTGGTTGACCAGTTTTCCCAGCACCACTTGTTAAAGAGATTGTCTTTAATACACTGTATATTCTTGCTTCCTTTGTTGAAGATAAGGTGTCCATAGGTGTGTGGATTTATCTCTGGGCTTTCTATTTTGTTCCATTGATCTATATTTCTGTCTTTGTGTCAGTACCATACTGTCTTGATGACTGTGGCTTTGTAGTAGAGCCTGAAGTCAGGCAGGTTGATTCCTCCAGTTCCATTCTTCTTTCTCAAGATGGCTTGGCTATTCGAGGTTTTTTGTATTTCCATACAAATTGTGAAATTATTTGTTCTAGCTCTGTAAAAAATACCACTGGTAGCTTGATAGGAATAGCATTGAATCTGTAGATTGCTTTGGGTAGTATACTCATTTTCACTATATTGATTTTTCCGATCCATGAACATTAACTTTTCCTTCTTGACCTGCATGCAGATTTCTCAGGGGACACGTAAGGTGGTATAGAAGTCCCACCTCTAAGATTTTTCCACAGTTTGTTGTGATCCATACAGTAAAAGGCTTTGGCACAGTCAATAAGCAAAAATAGATGTTTTTCTGGAACTCTCTTGCTTTTTCAATGACCCAATGTATGTTGGCAATTTGATCTCTGGTTCCTCTGCCTTTTCTAAATCCAGCTTGAGCATCGGGAAGTTCTCAGTTCACATACTGCTGAAGACTCACATGAAAAATTTTTATCATCACTTTGCTAGCACATGTAGAGGTAATCAATAATCAGTAGTTGAAGGATGCAAAATTAATATACAGAAATCTGTTGCATTTTTATAATATATGCTAACAACAAACTATCAGAAAGAGAAATTAAGGAAATAATCTCATTCACCATGGCAACAACAACAACAACAAAATACCTATAAATAAAACCTACCTAAGACTTTCCTGGTGGTACAGTGGTGAAGAATTTGCTTGCCAATGCAGGAGATGCAAGTTTCATCCTTGGCTTGGGGAAGAGTTTTATGGTCTCAGATAATGTTCACAGCAACCCATGAGATGGGGAGGCACTTCACAAATTAGGGGACTATAGCCTTTCCTGCACACCTGGCCACTGGTCGCTTCAGGATGCCTGTAGCTTGCTTGGTATCATCCAGTGTCTTTAATCACTAGTACAGACTAGAAATACTCACTTGTTCATCCATTCAGAAAATATTGAATGCTAGGTCATGTGAATGAACTGGAGATATATGAGTGCTTTGAGGAAAAAAAAAGACAAACCAGAAAACAAAGAAAAAAATGAGTATATTGCTTTTTTAGATCTATATACGCTTGGAGAACAGGCTTCCCCACTAGCTGAGAGGGCAAAGAATCTGCCTGTGATGCACAAGACCCAGGAGACAGGGGTATAATCCCTGGGTCAGGAAGATCCCCTGGAAGAGGAAAATGGAAACCCACTCCAATATTCTTGCCTGAAAAATCCCACAGACAGAGGAGCCTGGCAGACTACTTACTCACACAGAGTTAGGGAATAGTAAATATTTCCTATCTGAAATAATTAAAACTTTATCACTTTACTCTTCTTATCTATACATTTACAAATTTATCACTTCCATTTAGTCTCTAATACACCACTGATTTGGGGCATTTTCAGCGGGCTTCCATTTCTCTACTCTGGGCCAAAAATTCATCCCTGGATTTCACTGAAAAGGTTGATATGGGGTTGTCTTGTGTATCATTGTTGGAGTAATGTTAATGTTAAAGAGATCAAACGTGATTTAACATCTACAAAGGAAATTTTTTTTTTCCTTCATTAGAAGAGGTACTCTGGTAGACAGTTTTCCATACAGGGTACATTCCACAGTTTCCTTGAAACTTATTTATTCATTACAATATCTCCAGTAACTAACTGGTTATGCTACTGAGGCAGAATCAGAATAGATGTATGAAATATATAGAAAAATCCTTAAATATGCTGTTAATCAATAGTATCATGTATTTCCTTATTAAGATTATTAGCACTGCCTAGCTGTTGCTGCTGCTAAGTCACTTTAGTCGTGTCTGATTCTGTGCAACCTCATATATGGCAGCCCACCAGGCTCCATTGCCCTTGGGATTCTCCCGGCAAGAACAATGGAGTGGGTTGCCATTTCCTTCTCCAAAGCATGAAAGTGAAAAGTGAAAGTAAAGTAGCTCAGTCATGTCTGGGGGGCATCATAATTGTCTCATTTATGTTTTGCCTCTTCTCCTTCCCTCCTGATTTGGTAAAAGCTCCTGCCTCACACACTGTGTGGCCCACAGTAGGTCTAGAGCATGTTATTTCTCTCTTAACAGAAATGTTGATAATGCTATCAATTATAATGAAGCAGGTAGCTGGACAGGGCCAGATTAGTGTTAGGGATGTCTCATGGGTTTTTAGTTCCCAAGTAAGCAAGTGTTGATATTAACTATCCATATTCAATATATTTTCATGTTCAAGAAGCTGAATATATCTGCCTTCACTAAGCAAAGGAGAAAAGGAAAGATATAAGCATCTGAATGCAGGCTTCCAAAGAATAGCAAGAAGAGATAAGAAACCCTTCTTCGGTGATCAGTGCAAAGAAATAGAGGAAAACAACAGAATGGGAAAGACTAGAGATTTCTTCAAGAAAATTAGAGATGCCAAGGGAATATTTCATGCAAAGATGGGCTCGATAAAGGACAGAAATGGTATGGACCTAACAAAAGCAGAAGGTATTAAGAAGAGTTGGCAAGAATACACAAAAGAATTGCACAAAAAAGATCTTCATGACCAAGATAATCACAATGGTGTGCTCACTCACCTAGAACCAAACATCCTGGAATGTGAAATCAGGTGGGCCTTAGAAAGCATCACTACAAACAAAACTAGTGGAGGTGATAGAATTCCAGTAGAGCTATTTCAAATCCTGAAAGATGATGCTGTGAAAGTGCTGCACTCAATATGCCAACAATTTGGAAAACTCAGCAGTGGCCACAGGACTGGAAAAGGTCAGTTTTCATTCCAATCCCAAAGAAAGGCAATGCCAAAGAATGCNCAGGCTAAACTATTTACTGTTTGTTCCTTTATAGGAAATAGTTGACTCACTTCTACTCTAGTTTTCTAGTTTTTTTTTTTTTTTTTTTTTTTAATAAGGAAGCATGCATGTACTTATCCCTTGCACATAAGATGGCTTCCTGTAAGGTAGAATTTTCTAATGATTCTGGGAAATAGTTCACCTGCCTAAGACCCAGAGGACTATTAGTACTTGTATTTCCAGTAACTAAATTGAAGCAAAGAACTTCTATAAAAACAGTCTATGAAACACTGCTTATCACTACATCAAAATTGTCAATAGAAATCAACCCCCATCTTTTGGGTGAGAAATTCTGCAAATGATTATGACTTTAGAGAAAGATACTTATCTCATCCTTGGTTTCAACAGCCAGCTTTCTCTGCCTGATTAGCTACAGTGGAATTTAATTCAACATTTGGAGATTTCAGATTAGATTAAAAGAAATGTTTGTTCAGAGGTGTGGGTAGGAGCTATACCTGCATGTGGAAAAGTTGATATTAAACCTTGTGATTAAACTTAGTATAAAAAATTTTGTTTAATGTGCCAAAGGAGGTTTATATTTCATCTGACCTTAATTTCCCTNTTCAACATTTGGAGATTTCAGATTAGATTAAAAGAAATGTTTGTTCAGAGGTGTGGGTAGGAGCTATACCTGCATGTGGAAAAGTTGATATTAAACCTTGTGATTAAACTTAGTATAAAAAATTTTGTTTAATGTGCCAAAGGAGGTTTATATTTCATCTGACCTTAATTTCCCTGAATAGAGCAAAGTGAGATTTCCTAGCATAGTGCAGAGCTGCTTATCTTGAGGTGGAAAAAAAAAAAAAGTATGATTAGCTGATTCCTGCTGAGGCATCATATTTAGAAGGCATAATGGTTAGCTGGCTAACTTAAGATCAGGGAAGGGGAAATCATTGCTTATTATAGGACTATTCCCACCTCTGATTTGGGTCCTCATTTGATGTGCTAATTCTGCAGATTTAGGAATACAGGAAAAAGGGGTGGTGGTGCTGGTTCTTTTTATCTATGTGCTCTATCATGACTGTTAGAGGGGAGCATCTAGTTCCACACAGCAATAAGTTAGTCACAATATGTGGCCATAGTTTATTTTCTAAAGAAATTTTTATGTAGGTTTGGCCTATAGCTTTTGTCATTTTCAAATTGGCTAGGAAAAGACTGTAAATTCTGACAACAAATAGCTTTTCTGCTGAGGCATTTATTATCTCAACTCTGGTACCAATCAGGGGCTAGCTGAATTGAGAAACTTCCATTCTCTAAGTCCTTACCTATAAAACGAAAGGTTAGATAGATGATTTATGTGGATCTTGATTTCTTGTCTTGCAATAGTCAGTGCTGTTTAGGACTATGAATTTTCCGAATCCACTTCTTCATTCTCTGACAGTGTTGATTACATGCAGAAGGTTGGAAAATGGTACAGATTTCTCCATTCACCATCCCCTCAATCCTTGGAGATGACTTTTTTTTTTTTTTTCCAGTTGGGCTCCAGATTAGGTAATTTGTGAGTGCCACAGTAAGAAAGTAAAATAGCCATATGCTATATGCCTCTCATGTCTCTACAGGAGGTGTCATCACTCTCCATCCTTTCCTCAGACTTACCTCCTATTCCTTCACCCCTTCATTACTCTCTTAAACCTCCCCACTTTCACTCCCCCTCCATTCCCATCCTATCTATTTATTTCTGCTCTTTTCACCATTTCATTCCCTCCCCTGCCTTTTTTCTTTCCCCTTTCATCCTCCTCCACTTTTTCTCAGATTTGTTTTGAAATCCCCCCAGAGCACACATGTGATTCTCTGTTCCTTCACAGTGCTCAGGTCCTTAGGTGAAATGCCTTTGCTTGAGTTGTTAGGCAAATGCTAAGTGTTTTATGGACCTACAAAGGTCAAGAACTTGTCTGCTGGAATAAATGGAGCCTCAGAAAACTAAGATCATGGCATCTGGTCTCATCACTTCATGGCAAATAGATGGGGAAACAGTGGAAACAGTGGCTGACTTTAATTTGGGGGCTCCCAAATCACTGCAGATGGTGACTGTAGCCATGAAATTAAAAGATGCTTGCTCCTTGGAAGAAAAGTTATGACCAACCTAGATAGTGTATTAAAAAGCAGAAACATTACTTTATCAACAAAGGTCTGTCTAGTCAAGGCTATGGTTTTTCCAGTAGTCATGTATGGATGTAAGAGTTGGACTATAAAGAAAGATGAGCACCGAAGAATTGATGCTTTTGAACTGTGATGTTGGAGAAGACTCTCGAGAGTCCCTTGAACTGCAAGGAGATCAGAGCAATCCATCCTAAAGGAAATCAGTCCTGAATATTCATTGGAAGGACTGATACTGAAGCTGAAACTCTATTACTTTGGCCACTTGATTTGAAGAACTAACTCATTGTAAAAGACCCTGATGCTGGAAAAGATTGAAGGCGGGAGGAGAAGGGGATGACAAAGGATGAGATGGTTGGATGGCATCACCAGTGGGATGGATGTGAGTTTGAGTTGGCTCCGGGAGCTGATGATGGACATGGAAGCTTGGCATGCTGTAGTCCATGGGGTCGCAAAGAGTCAGAGACAACTGAGTGACCGAACTCAACTGAACTGAACTAGAGTGAGAGCAAGTTGACACCACGGGGAGAGGCAGTGGGATTTTCTTTTTTGTTAGTCCATGATGAAATCAATCATAATATGCCTCCCTGAAAACTGAACTCAGAGAACTGGAACCAGTGAGGTTCTCTGTAACTGTACCTGAAGGAGTAGGAGGAGAAAGGAGAGGTGAATAGTCTAGGCAGCCTTTTATGATAAAAATCTTAATATTTTTCCATTGATGTTTCATCCTTGTCCTCTGCCCCATCGTCTTATATACAGAACAAATAGAACCTATTCATCATGAAACCCAACCTCCCCCAAACTCCTTGATTGTGATTTGAATATGAATACTATCATTTTTTTGATACAGTTATAAAGAAGGCATAGAGGACTTGTGGCTAAAGTTGATTGTTAACTTCATATCTATTATGAGCCAAATGTGTTATGTATAGAAATGAAAATAATCCCAAAGTAACATATGTGTAGATTGGAAGAGCACTGTACTTGCTTATAGCTGAGGGGTAGTCATGTAGAAGAAGATGCAGATTTGCTCTCCTCGGAATCAAAGTGTTAGATGTGAATTGCAGGAAAGTAGAATTCGGTGGAGTGTCAGGAAACACTATCTAATAAGCATACCTTCCTACTCAGTAACATACCTCTGAGTTTCCAGTTCAGGAGAAGTTGGAAGGAAGACCACTCACCAGGAATTTTCTCATTCATTCTGCAGATGTTTGCTGCTGCTGCTGCTAAGTCGCTTCAGTCATGTCCGACTCTGTGCGACCCCGTAGACGGCAGCTCACCAGGCTCCTCTGTCCATGGGATTTTCCAGGCAAGAACACTGGAGTGAGTCGCCGGTGCCTTCTCCCTGCAGATGTTTACTGAGTACCTATTCGATGTCAAGCATTCTTCTCAGTTCTGAGACTCAGGAATGAGCAGAGAGATATCTGGAAGTTTCAGAATTACTTACCCATGTGACTTTAAGATCCCTCACACCTTGAGGATAGTTATGGGAGTAGTTCAGCTTTTAGGATTTTAACAAGCTAAAAATGAACGAAGCCATCACATATTAACTATCTGTTTTTCAAGAATAGAATGAAGTAAAACTTGCTCAAAACTGAAATTACACTGAACACAAAAGTCAGATGAATTCCTCTCTGGATTTTAGGTGCTATAGGGTCATCATTACAAATATCAGTTACAAGTCCCAGAAAAAAGCTGATTGATTGTACTTTGGAGTGACTTGGATTATAAGTAAGTAGGCATAGGTATTCACCTCTCTTATTAGTTTTTTCTTAAGGGCTAGTATTGAAATGTGGAGAAGGCAATGGCACCCCACTCCAGTACTCTTGCCTGGAAAGTCCCATGGACGGAGGAGCCTGGTGGGCTGCAGTCCATGGGGTCGCTAAGAGTCGGACATGACTGAGCGACTTCACTTTCACTTTTCATTTTCATGCATTGGAGAAGGAAATGGCAACCCACTCCAGTGTTCTTGCCTGGAGAATCCCAGGGACGGGGGATCCTGGTGGGCTGCTGTCTATGGGGTTGCACACAGTCAGACATGACTGAAGCGACTTAGCAGCAGCAGTATTGAAACACATTTATATTATATACAGACCTATTGTTAGAGGAAACTGAAAAGAAAAGGATATTTACTTTTAGTCCTGTCCTTCAATTTTTCTTTCCTCTTCCAGCTCCAGAATTTTCTTCTTGTTTGCTTCCGAGATAGCTTTTTATACAAATAAAACTACCTTCTTTCATAAAGTAGGCTTGTGAATGCCGTTAGGTCACATTTTATGTCAAAATGTGAAGATATGTCTTTAAGATATGTCTTCTTATTTGCTTCTTATTTGGTTCTGTCAGGGTCCGAGTCTCCCATAATTCACTTTGTCTTCTATCTTTCAGCATCCTTCTGAAAGCATCTAGAGCTTTCCAAATGATACATTTCTACCACTTCTCCTTTCATCTCTCAAATAAATATTCTTTTCCTCAGTCCTGCTTCTCAAACTGTCTTCAGAACAATAATGTGACTACATTAGGGAGACCACATTGTTTGGTACAGCACTTCTCAAACATACACATCATTTAATGTATACACATCACTGTGGCTCTTGTTAGGATGTGAAATAAGTTTCAACCAATCTGGTTTGGAGCCTGAAATTATGCATTTCTAACAAGCAAGCAGATGCTGCTTCTGTAACTGCACTGAGAATCACAATGTGAGGAACAAGAGTTTGATGAATTAGACTTTGAAACCTTCTCAATTTTATAACCTTGAAAAAGTTACCTTTTCTTCCTTGGGCCTAACTTATATAAGAATGGAGATACATCAGTTCTCCCTTATCTCTACGTATTCTCAAATCTAAGTTCAACTAGTTTTTATACAAAGAAAACTACCTTCTTTCATAAAGTGGGCTTGTGTATGCCGTTAGGTCACATTTTATGTCAAAATAATACAGACTGTAAGCTACTAAATGATTATCCTCATTGGGATGCATTGGAATGTCAAAAGTGAACTCACTGTTCAGACATAATGGCTATTGTTCTTGATCAGATTCCTACCATCTGACTTTCTCATTATGTTTCCAAGGAAAAAACAAAACTTTCTTCATGTGAGATATACTTGACATTCTTATAGTCAGGGTCACCTTGGAAAAGTTATTGCCATGGAACCCAACTTATCCCTGAATTTGAACCAACTTTTCTACATTGGTCTGTTCTTGAATCTAGCACTTAGCATCTGTCTAAATTTAGTGGGCATTTTCTGCTTTAATGAATATCTAGCTGTGTAAATATAGATGCTGTTTGGTCAGCATTTTCCCCAGCAGTATTTTCCAGTGGTAATTTGCCTGCAATAAACTCCTGAGGCAAACATGCTTTTCCTCTACCAGCCTTGTACCAACAGCTGATCTAGGCCTGGGGACATAAATAACCTTTATTTGCAGAATGGCACTTACTTCTAGAGAGTCCCAAACTTTGTTAGAGAAGGTTTTGTCTTGGAAACTATTGCTTTTCATATTTCTATGGTTGAATCTTTGAGTTCCTGTTGGGATGTGATATTGGCAAGTGTGGCCATCCATTGTTTGGGATCGTGGGTCTTTTTAGAGCTAGAAATTCTTTGAGATGACCTAATTTAGTCATTCTTTTTTTTAGCTCAAGGATTCTTGATTTACAGTGTTACATTAGTTTCAGGCATATAGCATAGTGATTCATTTTTTTTTCAGATTATATTTCACTGTCGGTTATTACAAGTTACTGAATACAATTCCCTGTGCCATACAGTAAATTCTTGTTGCTTACCTATTTTATGTATAATAGTTTTATCTGTTAATCCTGTATACCTAATTTGTCCCTTCTTCCTCCCTCTAACCTTTGGTAATTATAAATCTGTTTTTTGTTTCTGTGAGTCTGCTGCTATTTTGTATATGAGATTTCATATGTAAGTGATATTATATAGAATTTGTTTTTCTCTTTCTGAGTTACTTCACTAATATAATATTTTCTAGGTCCATCCATGTTGCTGGAAATGGCAAAATTTTGTTATTCTTTTTATGGCATATATATTTATACATGTCACATCTTCTTAAGCCAATCTTCCGTTGATGGGCACTTTGGCACCTGGATTGTTTCCACTTCTTGGCTGTTGTAATAGTAGTGCTGCTATAAACACTAAAGTGGATGTATCATTTCAACTTACAGTTTTTGTTTTTCCTGGATATATACCCAGGATTGGGATTGCTAGATCATCTGGTAGCTCTATTTTTATTTTTTAGGGACTCTCTGTGCTGTTTTCCATAGTGGCTGAACCAATTTACATTCCCACCAACAGAATAGAAAGGTTCCCCATTCACCATACCCTCTCCAGCATATATTTTTTGTAGACTTTTGATGATAGCCATTTTGATCAGTGTGAGGTAATACCTCATTGTTTTTTTGATTTGCATTTCTCTAATAACTTGTGATGTTGAGCATCTTTTCAAGTGCCTGTCAACCATCTGTATGTCTTTGGAGAAGTACCTATTTAGAACCTCTGACCATTTTTTGATTGGGTTGCCTATTTCTTTGTTGTTAAGTTGTATGAGTTGCTTTTATTTTTTGAAATTCAGCCCATTATTGGTCTCATCATTTGCAAATATTTCTTCCCATTTTGTAGGCTGTCTTTACATTTCGTTAATGATTTCCTTTGCAGCCTACAAGCTTTTAATTAGGTCCCATTTGTTTATTTTTACTTTTATTTATTTTACCTTGGGAAATTGACTTAAGAAAATGTTGCTGTGTTTTGTGTTTAAGAATGTTTTGCATACATTCTCTTCTAAGAGTCTTATGGTGTCATGTCTTATATTTAGGTCTTTAAATTGTTTTGAGTTTATTTTTGTATCTAATGTGAAGGAGTGTTCTACTTTCTTCAGTTTACATGCAGCTTTCCTAATGCTGAAGAGACTGTCTTTTTTTCATGGTATATTCTTACCTCCTTTGTTTTAGATTACTTGACCATATGTGTGTGGGTATATTTCTGGGCTCTCAATTCTGTTCCACTGATCTATATGCCTGTTTTTTTTTTTTTTTTTTTGCTAATACCATACGGTTTTGATTACTGTAACTTTGTAGTATGGTCTAAAACCTGGAAGAATTATGCCTCCAGCTTTGTCCTTTCTCCTCAGGATTGCTTTGGCAANTTTTTTTTTTTTTTTGTCTTTTATTTTTTTTCCACTTATTTTTTTTTCTTTTTTTTTTTTTTTTTTTTTTGCTAATACCATACGGTTTTGATTACTGTAACTTTGTAGTATGGTCTAAAACCTGGAAGAATTATGCCTCCAGCTTTGTCCTTTCTCCTCAGGATTGCTTTGGCAATTCTGTGTCTTTTCTGGTTTCATATAAATTGTATGTTTATTTGTTCTAGTTCTATGAAAGATATCATGAGTATTTTGATAGAGATTGCATGAAATCTGTAGATTACTTTGGGTCCTATGGCCACTTTAACAATATTAACTCTTCCAAACCAAGAGCATGGATATCTTTCCATTTATTTGAATCATCTTCAACTTTCTTTGTCAATGTTTCATAGTCTTTAGTATATAGGTATTTCACTTCCTTGGTGAAGTTTATTCCTAGGGTTTTTTTTTTTTTTTTGATACAGTTTTGAACGGACTTGTTTTTTAAGTTTCTCTTCCCAGCAGTTCATTATTAATGTAAAGAAATGCAACAGATTTTTGTGTATTGTTTCCTGTGCTGAATTCCTGTGCTGAATTATTAGTTCTAATTGTTTTTGTGTGGATACTTTAGGGTTTTCTGCATAGTATACCATGTCATCTGCAAACAGTGACAGTGTTACCTTTTTCCTTCCAATTTGAATACCTTTCATTTCTTTGTCTAATCTTATTGCTATACTATGTTGAATAGAAATGGTGAGAGTGACCATTCTTATCTTATTCTTGAATTTATTGGGGAGGCTCTCAGCTTTTCACTGTTGAGTATTATGTTGACTGTGGGTTTGTCATAAATGGCTTTTATTATGTTGAAATATGTCCCCCTATACCCATTTTGGTGAGAGTTTTTTTTTTAAATCATGAGTGGACGTTGAATTTTGTCAAATGATTTTTCTTCACCTGTTGAAATGACCATGTAGTTTTTGTTTTTCCTTTTGTTACTGTGGTGTATCAAATTGGCTGATTTGCATATCTTGAACCATGCTTGTGGTCCTGGAATGAATCCAATTTGATTGTGGCATAGGAGCCTTATTATGTATTATTGAATTTGGTTTGTTAATTTTTTGGAGGATTTTTACATCTATGTTCATCAAAGACATTGGCCTTTAATTTTATTTTCTGGTATGTCTTTGTCTATTTTTGTGTCAGGGTGACAGTGACCTCATAGAATGAATTTGGGAGTGTTTCCTCCTCTTCAGTCTTTCGGAGTATCTGGAGAAGGATAGGTATAATTTCTTCTTTGTATGTTTGGTAGAATTTCCTAGTGAAGCTGAGAAGTCTGGTCTGGTACTTTTGTTGCAGGGAGTTTTTTAAAAATTGTAGATTCTATTTCACTTCTTTGTCTAGTGACCCATAAGCTCATGATGGCTTATGGGGGACTTAAATTGAAGATCTTCTTAAAATGTTTGTACACTTTGGAGGATATGGGGGCTGTGAAAAAGGTGCAAAGCATTTATCAGATTCTTAGAGAGTCTATAATTAAAAATTTTGAGGACTTCTGATCTGATCAAGGGTCTCTTTCCCAAAGAGATTTCAAATACATAAAATAATAATTAGCCTTTACCTGTGTCTTATAGTTCTTAAGCAACAAATTGGTTATATTAGGTACTCTGGAGTGTGCAAGGAGTGCAATGCATAATTACTAATTCCTAGGTCTTAAAATTTATTATTCATTTACTTATCAAACAGTTAAGGATTGAAAATTACATGGCATGTCTTATTTGGACTGGGCATACAGAGACAAAAGACACTACCTCCTGATCTTAGTAAAACAGAGTAGATAAAGACCTCTGAACATATAGCCATATGTGGTAAACATCAGTGTATTGTATGTCCCTAAACTTCCCAGAGGAACTGTAGGACATATGCTAGAACTGCCAAAAGTACTGATTCCATAATCAGCTCTGTGAATTGGGAAACCTAAGTGACAATTCTGTGTATTCTGCAGCAGTACAAAAAACAAACAAACAAAAAAACCACTTGTTTCTCATTAAGAGAGAAAATAAAAGTAAACCAACTATTCCCTGTGAAAGTTTGGGGAGAAATTAACAGGTATCCTATGATTAAGGGATACCTAATACCCTAAGCAACCATATTTATTGAATAGTTTTGAAGTTTGTCTGTATATTAGAAAAACTTTGAGGGATTTTTGTTCTTTAATACATATTGTAGCCACATGTTCCAGGAAACAAACTCACTCAGGACAATGCAGGTAGTGGACTGCAATGTATTACAGCAGCGGGCCCAAGGCAGAGTCTTCTCTTAGCCAAGGACCCTGACTAGTTTTTCTGAAAACCTTATATACCCTAAGTGTAGTGCCAAAACCCACCTCCCCAAATTCCATGAAATTAGTCTGAACAAAGGAAAAGAAAGATACAATCAGAGTTAACCTGTGATTCATATGCCTCAAGCCTAGGTAGTTAACAGTGGACAATTATCAATAGGCCTGTGGTCATACCCCAATAAGCATAATAGAATTTATGATTCTATTCATTTGCACAGATAATTAGGGTATTCTTTTAGGTGAAAGAGAGTCTAGGTATGAGCCCTGGGGCTCTTCCATCTAGGGGGTTCTGGTTTTCCAGTTGATATGTCGTTTCCATAGATACTGGGCATATAGCTCAAAGTCCACAGTCCAGCCCAAGAT
The DNA here is from genome assembly GCA_006410615.1 of Neotragus moschatus. Classification (NCBI taxonomy): domain Eukaryota; kingdom Metazoa; phylum Chordata; class Mammalia; order Artiodactyla; family Bovidae; genus Neotragus; species Neotragus moschatus. The sequence goes on from SJYA01002815.1 coordinate 209,502, forward strand.
GGAGTCCTGCTTTCAAGATAGAGCCTGTTCTGTTTCCTCCTTCAATATTTAAGTAATTAATGCATACAGTTATAAATATCAAATAAAATGACACCCCACTCCAGTACGCTTGCCTGGAAAATCCCATGGATGGAGGAGCCTGGTGGGCTGCAGTCCATGGGGTTGCTAAGAGTCGGACACGACTGAGCAACTTCACTTTGACTTTTCACTTTCATGCATTGGAGAAGGAAATGGCAACCCACTCCAGTGTTCTTGCCTGGAGAATCCCAGGGATGGGGGAGCCTGGTGGACTGCTGCCTGTGGTGTCACACAGAGTCGGACACAACTGAAGCGACTTAGCAACAGCAGCAGCAGCAGTATTGATATTTGAAGACTGAGGATTGATTGTGAAGAAAAGTGGTAGACTGCTTCAACAATTTTTGCTCCCTGGTCTTGCTTGGGCAGCTCTTAAAAACATATAGGCTACCCAGATCTGAAGATCTCCTAATTATTTGGATGAGTGGTAAAGGTCCCAAACTTTTATGTTGTACTCAGCAGCAGTTTCTAACATTCCCTATAGACTTACCCAGGTTGATTGATTAGAATCACTTGACTTGGGACCTTTTCCCCACCCAAACATTTTAGGCCTTTGATGCTTGCGGTTAATGTGCCATAAAAGTGCTATAAATGTGTTCTTAAGGAAAGATAATATCTACAGCTATAGTCATTGTCAGCTTCCTGAATGATGTGGCATTGAAATGACTCTTGATGAACAGGCCAGATTTTGAGGCATACCATGCTCTTCTTGTCCTGGGAAACTAGTTTTCATTGCTCATCAAGTTATCTTATGGGTGGTGGCATGAATATAATGTAGAATTTCTAGCAAGGTCTTTTTAAAGACTTCTTTGAAAGAACGTCTGAAAATTCTATAAATTGAGGTGAATTTCAATTTCTCCTCTCTCTTGACTATCCCCACAGAATTTTTGCTTTCCCATAATGTCTAATTGCAATATGCTCCCTGTTTAGTGATGATTATCTCCAGATGAGGGGGAAAAATGAGATAAAAGATCAAGGCAGTACCCACACTGCTACATTTTCTTAAAGGCAGTACACATTGCCTTGTAAAATGCAGTGGCAGAAAATACAGTGAACCAGAATGAAAATATGCTTATTACTAACTTGACCTATTCTCATAACAATCTCTAAATACTAATCTTATTATGTGTGTCTAATGTCATACATGAAGATGGATGCTTCTAAAGGTCAATAAGTGAATGTATTAAAATAGTCTCTTACTTGCTTATCAGGTGAAAATCCAAGCCATACAAGCTTTTTCATGTTCTAGAAACTTTGGTGGTTNGTTTCTAACATTCCCTATAGACTTACCCAGGTTGATTGATTAGAATCACTTGACTTGGGACCTTTTCCCCACCCAAACATTTTAGGCCTTTGATGCTTGTGGTTAATGTGCCATAAAAGTGCTATAAATGTGTTCTTAAGGAAAGATAATATCTACAGCTATAGTCATTGTCAGCTTCCTGAATGATGTGGCATTGAAATGACTCTTGATGAACAGGCCAGATTTTGAGGCATACCATGCTCTTCTTGTCCTGGGAAACTAGTTTTCATTGCTCATCAAGTTATCTTATGGGTGGTGGCATGAATATAATGTAGAATTTCTAGCAAGGTCTTTTTAAAGACTTCTTTGAAAGAACGTCTGAAAATTCTATAAATTGAGGTGAATTTCAATTTCTCCTCTCTCTTGACTATCCCCACAGAATTTTTGCTTTCCCATAATGTCTAATTGCAATATGCTCCCTGTTTAGTGATGATTATCTCCAGATGAGGGGGAAAAATGAGATAAAAGATCAAGGCAGTACCCACACTGCTACATTTTCTTAAAGGCAGTACACATTGCCTTGTAAAATGCAGTGGCAGAAAATACAGTGAACCAGAATGAAAATATGCTTATTACTAACTTGACCTATTCTCATAACAATCTCTAAATACTAATCTTATTATGTGTGTCTAATGTCATACATGAAGATGGATGCTTCTAAAGGTCAATAAGTGAATGTATTAAAATAGTCTCTTACTTGCTTATCAGGTGAAAATCCAAGCCATACAAGCTTTTTCATGTTCTAGAAACTTTGGTGGTTCCCCCCCCCCTCGCTTGTTTCTATCACATTTCTTTGATTTTAATTTCTGCAAGTTGCTAATAATCTCAGTTTGAAAGCTCTATGATCTTTAACAAAACAAAAACTTTTTTGTTTTCCATTTACAGTTGGAATTTTTCCCTTTCTAAGGGTATCCCTCTACTTTGAGAACAACCTGAACTATTCTCTGCTTAAAGGATAAGGAAACTAAATATTTATTAATAATGAATTAATATGAAATCCTTAGGAGACAAGTAGTATATAAAGTAGTGTCATGTTCTTTCAAAGGAGAAGTAAGGAACAAGGGTTGGGTTAAGTCAAGAAAAAAGGTATAAAGGGTTAAATAGGAATAGGAATAGAGGAATAGAAAAAAAGTTTTATCAACTACAGGAGAAAGACATGTATTTCATCTTTATTTAAGTAGGAAGGAAAGCAAAGAATAGATGATTCCAAGGTATAGTATTTTTTCATACTTTTCAAAAAGCTAAACTCTGCTTTGAAAACTGAAATAGACAAATGATGGCATTCTAGGTTGGAATAGAGAATTACACAAGAACAGAGTTAGAGGCAGTTTTCTGAATCCTTTTTAAAGTGATGTTCAAATAAATATTGTTTGGTGGAAATGAGAGAGAACCCCTAGACCTTGGGAATGCTTACAAATGCATCAGAGAAGTTTAGTCAGGTCAAGTAGGGTTTACACTTTAAGAAAAGCTGATAGGTATGAATTCTAGAAAGGGAAAACCAGAAGAGCAAGTTCATGCCCAGGTGTCCTATAGAGAATTAAGTCAAGTGCAGTGGAAATTAGAATATATTCTAGTACAAGAGTTAGGATTATTGTTGTTTAAGTCACAAAATTCTGTCCAACTCTGTGACCCCATGGACTGTAGCCTGCCAGGCTCCTCTGTCCATGGGATTTCCCATTCAAGAATACTGGAGTGGGTTGTGCTTTCCTTCTCTAGGGATCTTCCCTACTCAGGAATCAAACCTGCATTGGCAATAGGATTCTTTACCACTGAACTGCCTGGGAAGCCCCTTTGGAAAAATATTAAGAAGTAAAATTGCTGGGTTTTATGGTAGCTCTATTTTTAATTTTTTGAGGCTCATGCATACTGTTTTCCACAGTAAATATACCAATTTACTTTCCCACCAACAGTATGCAAGTGTTGACTTTTCTTTACGTTCTAACTGATATACTTGCTATTTGTCATATTTTTGATAATAGCCAGTCTGATAGGTATGAGGTGTGATATCTCACTGTGCTTTGATTTCATTTGCCAGATGATTTTGAGTGTTTTTTTTATATGTCTGTTGGCCATTTGTATGTCTTCTTCGGAAAAATACCTATTCAGGTCCTCTGTCCATTGTTTATTTTTTTGATGTGGAACTGTATGAGTTCTTTATATATTTTGGATATTAACTCCTTATTAGATATATCATTTGAAGATATCTTCTCCCATTCAGTAGTTGGCCTTTTCATTTTTGTTGATCGTTTCTTTCATTGTGTGAAAGCTTTTTAGTTTGATGTAGTCCTATTTGTTGATTTTTGCTTTAGGAGAAGAAAGAAAAGACAGAACCAAAAAAAAAAAAAAACCCCAGAAAAAAAAAAAAACTTCTAAGACTGATGTCAAAGCATATTGTCTGTGTTTTCTTCTGAAAGTTTTATGGTTTCAGGACTTACCTTTAAGCTTTAACCCATTTCAAGTTTATTTCTCTATATAAACATACAAAATGTGTGAGAGAGTAAATCCTGTTTGGTTATTTTGCATGGAACAGTCTAGTTTTGCAAATACCATTTATTGAAGAGGCTGCCTTTTCCTTTGTTGTTCCTTAATTGCCAGTTTAATTGTGGGTTCATTTTTGGGCCCTCTATTCAGTTCCATTGACAATTGTGTCTGTTTTTATGCCAGTACCATACTGTTTTGATTACTATAGCTTTTTTAGAATAGTTTGAAATAAGGGAGCATGATTCCTCTAACTTTGTTCTTCTTTCTCAAGTTTGTTTTGGCTATTCTGGGTCTTTTGTGGTTCTATTTAAATTTTATAATTATTTTTTCTAGCTCTGTGGAAAATGTTGATATTTTCATAGGGATTGCATTGAATCTGTAGATTGCCTCAGATAGTATCTCCATTTCATTTAGTCCTTCTTTTGGGGTTTTTTTAATCTTGTTTCTTTGCTTGGAAAATATTCTTTTGTTGCCTCATTTTGCCTAATTCTCTCTGTTATTTGTATGTATGAAGTAGGTTGTTTATGTTTTCCCATCTTGCAGAAGTGGTTATGTGGGAGATGTTACAGGGGACCTGGCAGCACACTCCCTTCTGGTCACCAGAACCATATGATTTAGGAGTGCCTCCTAAGTGGGCTGAATGGACCCTTCTGTTGTGATGGGGCCCACTACTGTGAAAGTGATGGTAAGAGAAGCTCGTCTTCTCTCTATTTGTTGCTGGCTCTTCCCTTGTGTGGAAGTTGCCAGTCGTGGGTGGACAGGGCTGGTTGTGGTGTAGTTTCCTACCTGGTCTGGGTAGTCCTAGGGCTGCTGCCAGCCTGCTAATAATTGGGATTAGATCCCAGGATGACTGAATCCTGAGCTTTGTGGTTTGGGACTGGTGATAGACCACTGATGAGTAGGCATGGGAGGTTCAGCAGCAACTGGCTGCAGTGCCCTGGGGAGGTCCTGTGGCTGATTCTGGCCTGCTGGTGACTGGTAGAGAAAGTTTTGAGTTAGGTCAGAATAGTGACTGAGCAAGAGCTAAGAGTAATGAGTTAAGAGATTTCAGAAATGCCCTAAGATATTTATGACTCACTCATCTTGGGTTTCTGCAAAGGTTGAGTGGTTCTGTGGAGTGTCTGAGTGGCTGAAAGAGATACAACAGTCCTTTTAATTGAAGCACATATGCCAAGTGCACACGTTTAAGCAGCAAATAAACCTGCAGTATGTCTATAAAGAGTAGGCTATGGTCATTGCAGAACTGGTCCATATCATTTTTTATGAAATAATGGTGACCTTTCTACCTTTCTAGTTGTCAGCCTCATTTCTATGTCTAGAATTTATCAAAACCAATCGTGTAATTAGATTTACTGTATAGTTGTTTGTCAAATGACTAGGCCTGTTTCCTCAAGGATAATAACACTAAAATTGGTAGTGTGCTGCTAAGTGAATCAATCATCTAGAGCCAGACAGGAGTGCAAAGTCAAGTGGGCCTTAGGAAGTATCACTGTGAACAAAGCTAGTGGAGGTGATGGAATTCCAGTTGAGCTATTTCAAATCTTGAAAGATGATGCTGTGAAAGTGCTGCACTCAATATGCCAGCAAACTTGGAAAACTCAGCATGGCCACAGGACTGGAAAAGGTCAGTTTTCATTCCAATCCCAAAGAATGACAATGCCAAGGAATGTTCAAACTACTGCACAATTGCACTCATCTCACACACTAGCAAAGTAATGCTGAAAATTCTCCAATCAGGCTTCAAAAGTATATGAACCATGAACTTCCAGATGTTCAAACTGGATTTAGAAAAGGCAGAGGAACCAGAGATCAAATTTACAACATCTGTTGGATCATAGAAAAAGCAAGAGAATACCAGAAAAAAACATGTGCTTCTGCTTTATTGATTATGCCAAAGCCTTTGATTGTGTAGATCGCAACAAACTGTGGAAAATTCTTAAAGAGATGAGAATACCAGGCCACCGTACCTGCCTCTTGAGAAATCTGTATGCAGGTCAAGAAGCAACAGTTAGAACCAGACATGGAACAACAGACTAGTTCCAAATTGGGAAAGGAGTATATCAAGGCTGTATATTGTCTCCCTGCATAATTGACTTATATGCAGAGTACATCATGTGAAATGCTGGGCTGGATGAAGCACAAGCTGTCATCAAGTTTTCTAGGAGAATATCAAATCAATCTGCCTCAGATATGCACATGACACCACCAATATGGCAGAAAGTGAAGAAGAACTAAAGAACCTCTTGATGAAAGTGAAACAAGAGAGTGAAAAAACTGGCTTAAAACTCAACATTTAGAAAACAAAGATCATGGCATCCAGTCCCATCACTTCATGGCAAAACAATGGAAACTGACAGATTTTATTTTCTTGGATTCCAAAATCACTGCAGATGATGACTGCAGCCATAAAATTAAAAGACTCTTACTCATTGGAAGGAAAGCTACGCCCAACCTAGACAGAATGTTAAAAAGCAGAGACATTACTTTGCCAACAAAGGTCTGTCTAGTCAAAGCTATGGTTTTTCCAGTAGTCATGTATGGATGTGAGATTTGGACTATGAAGAAAGCTGAGCTCTGAAGAGTTGATGCTTTTGAACTGTGGTATTGGAGAAGACTCTTGAGAGTCCCTTGGACTGCAAGGAGGTCCGACCAGTCCATCCTAAAGGAAATCAGTCCTGAATGTTCATTGGAAGGACTGTGCTGAAGCTGAAACTCCAATACTTTGGCCACCTAATGCAAAGAACTGACTCACTAGAAAAGACCCTGATGCTGGGAAAAATGGAAGGCGGGAGGAGAAGGGGACAACAGAGGATAAGATGGTTGGATGGCATCACTGATTCATTGGACATGAGTTTGACAAGCTCTGGGAGTTGGTGATGGGCAGGGAAGCCTGATGTGCTCCAGTCCATGGGGTTGGAAAGAGTTGGACACGACTGAGTAACTGAACTGAACTAAACTGAAGTGAATCAACAAATGGATCTCAAAAAAAAAAAAAAAAAAGAGTGTGCATATAGATATCTACTCAAGTTTATTACATGTTTTACGGACATAAGAGAAGTCTACCACACAATTTACAAATAATAGTAAACTATACAGTACTTTTTATTGTAAATTCCATATAGCCAACTGATTCCTGCAGGATGTTCTTGTTTATTTTCCCCCCAAAACTCTTATATCAATAGCCAAGTTATAGTTGCAGTTGATAAATGAGTGTGGTTCTGACATGAAATTTGGTTGATACTTTACAATAATAAGTGATATGGAGGTGAAACAATGAGAACATATGCTGGAACTTTACTTTCTCGTTCAATGATGTCAGCAATTTCTTTGCTGAATTTTATAATAATTTTCAAATACTGGAAGAATATTTTTTCAACTCTTTGCTAATCACAATTAAGTGACAATACATACAATAAAATTTTATGTTTAATCTGTATTATTAATAGTTTCACTATAAGCCAAACAATTGATTAAACCTTGATTTGTAGCTTTTGATGTTTTCTATTATATAAATACTCTGACCATCAATTGAGAATTGAACATGGTGAAATTTCAAGGTACCAATGTGAATCATTGCACATGGAGTTGGGAAGAGATCTTCATTACCAAACAATGATGTAATAAATCCAGCATACATATAAAATACACATAAATACCTTCCCGAGCTGGCTATAAGCTTGAGGAATCCTACAACCATCTTCAGGTTTGATAGTTCAGTAGAACAACTCACAGAATTCAGGAAAGCACTATACTTATGATTATAGTTATAGCAAAAGATACAAATTAGAACAAGCTGAAAGAAAATTTGCATAAGATGAAGGCTGGGGGATCCAAACATGAAGCTTCTTGTTGTCTTTTTCTTGTGAAATCTTGGGTGGCATTACCTTCTCTAAGCCTTGATGTGTAACTGTATTCAAAACCCTCAAAATTCCCAACCTGGAAAGCTTACCTGAGTTTTGGTGTCTAGAGTTTTTACTGGGGCTTGATCATATGTTGCTCACTTGACTGATTTTTAATCTCTATCCCCTCATGGAAATGCAGCCTATACTTTAAGTATTATTTCCTCCAGAAGTTAAAACTGATAAGGAATATCCCAAAGTTCTCATTGAAAATTACAGAGTTAGATTATTCAGTGATTAAAGCCCCAGGCAACACTCCTTATTCAGTGATTAAAACCCCAAACAACACTCCTATCAGGCAGGGTATTGCAAGGACCTAGAGATCACCTTTTAGTACCTAAGGGCAGAGACAAGACCACTTTTTCAGTTCAGCTCAGTCGATCAGTTGTGTCCGACTCTTTGTGACCTCATGGACTGCAGTACACAAGACTTCCCTGTCCATCACCAACTCCCAGAGCTTGTTCAAACTCATGTCCATAAAATTGGTGATGCCATCCAACCATCTCATCCTCTGTAGTCCCCTTCTCCTCCCACCTTCAATCTTTCCCAGCATCAGGGTCTTTTCTGGTGAGTCAGTTCTTTGCAGCAAAAGTTCTTTGGCCAAAGTAATGGAGTTTCAGCTTCAGTATCAGTCCTTACAATGAATATTCAGGACTGATTTCCTTTAAGACTGACTGGTTTGATCTTGCAGTCCAAGGCACTCTCAAGAGTCTTCCCCAAAGCCACAGTTCAAAAGCATCAATTCTCTGGCGCTCAGCTTTCTTTATGGTCCAACTCCTACAATCGTACATGACTACTGGAAAAATCATAGTGACCACTTTTTAGGTAAAGTTAATTTTTCACTGTATAGATATTGATAGAGGTTATGTTGAGACTGTTGCTCAGTTTAAGTAGTATTGTCAGTTAAAAAATATTATGTCTTCCAAACCATGAATACAGAATATCTTCATGTTCACTTAAGTCTTTAATTTCTTTCTACCATGTTTTGTAGCTTTCATTGAACAAGTCTTAAACACTTATTTGGTTAAATTTTTTCCTAAGTTACTCCTTTTGATGCTATTTATTTTAGGATTGCTCATTGCTTAGTTTATAAAAATACAATTATTTTTGTGCATAATTTCTATTCTTCAACCTGGCATAACTTGTTTATCAGTTCTCCTTGTGTATCTGTGTGTATATGTGTGTTCCTTAAGATTTTTTAATATATAGTATTGTGTCATTTGCAGATGGAGATACTTTTACTTCTTTTCCAAGTTGAATCTTTTTATTTCTTTTCCTTGCCAAATTGCCCTGTTAAATCTCCAGTACAATATTGAATAGAAGTGATGAGAACAAATAGCCTGTCTTGTTCTTGATCTTAGAGGGAAAAATTCTGTCTGTCATCATTAAATGTGATGTGAATTATAGAATATTCATAGATGCCCTCTATCAAGTTAAAGGAGTTTCCTTCTTTTCCTCCTTTGTTGAGTATTTATGTACTTTAAGTTTTAATAGTGGCTGTGTTTAACAACTAGATTATAAAATTCATATATAATAGTTGGCACTTGAGCCAGGACAAGCCAGCTCTAGCATACTACTATAAAGTTGACAATTTTACTCACTTTAACATGCTATTTTCAACTTTGGAAAATGAAGCCTCCCACATTGCTGATTGAACGAGTGCTAATGTGGTTATAATTCTAAGTGCATTCAGGAAAAGATTAAATAAAAACATTAACTTCCATAACAGAAATCAGTTACCACATACTTTTTTAAAAGCTCACAATATATTATCTTAAATAAGTAGCTTTCATTGAGAGTAAAAATTGTCAAGCACCTGCTGTTGCTGCTGCTAAGTCACTTCAGTCATGTCCAACTCTGTGCGACCCCATAGACAGCAGCCCATCAGGGTCCCCCGTCCCTGGGATTCTCCAGGCAAGAACACTGGAGTGGGTTGCCATTTCCTTCTCCAATGCGTGAAAGTGTCAAGCACCTAGTATGTTCATTTATGTAATTTAGTGAGATGATTACTGTATAAAATGAGCATATTCTAATATATTATCCAGTAGCCTGGCTATCCTAATTCAAGTTTAGTTTGCAAAAGATATTATCAATGAGCATCTTGTTTTTCTGATCAGGGAGGTTTCTGTGGTTGTGAAAGTATTAACCATAAAGCAATACTCAGTAATAACAACAAAAGCATTAGTACCTTAGCTGTGGAAAATGCCTCATTAAAAACCACATTTAAAGGTGCACTGTTTTGGTTTTGCCTCATTACATGTGCAATTAAGGAAAAAACAGTGAGAAAAAAAGTTTTCTACCTCAGTTACCTTTAGGAACTTTAATTAATCTAAGAAATTTGCAGAAGTAGTAAATTTGAATGTGAAACTTTGTCATGTAGGCTGAAAGCTTGTTACTGGAACTCCATAATAGTTTATACCTGCTATTATTTCCATTAAAATAGGCGAAAAATGTTGTAGTTGCTCCAACTCTTTGTGACCCCATGGACTATAGTCCATTTCTCAGGCGAAAATGCTGGAGTGATCCCCCTTCTCCAGGGGATCAAACCTGGATATATGGCATTGCAGGTGGATTTTTTTTTTTTTTTTTTACCATCTGAGCCGAAGTACAGTACTGTGATGTGCGAAGATGTAATTCTAGTTAACAGTATGTTCATACTTGGAAAAGGTGGCAGGAGGGACTGGCATGGGTTTAGTGATCAGTGACCATGACAGAAGAGCCTCTATCCTCTGTTTATTTCCTTCTGCAGAGTTACAGCTGTCCACTACAATAGACACTAGGCACTTGGATTTCAGCAAGACATTTGATAATATCTCTCATGACATTATGAGTAGTAAGAAGATAGTTGGTTAATGGCAAAAAGCAGGCAAGTTTATAACTGGTGAAAAAGTATACTCACCAGTGTTTATGTACAGATTGATATCTATTGGAATAATCAGTTAAAAGAATGAAAAAAACATTTCTCTTAGGGATGCATAAAGATGATACAACCCAATCCTTTTTTTCCTGTCCCTTCGTACCAGCACTGTTCAACAGAATGTTCTGTAACGATGCAAATGTTCTGTAACTATGCTGCTCAGTACAGTAGCCACTGACCACATGCAGTTTTCTAAGCATTTGAAATGTGGCCAGTTCAACTAAGGCACTGATTTATAATATCTTATATTTAATCATTTTTAATTAAAATAGCCCCATATGACTAGGGATACTCTATTGTATGGCACAGTTTTACACTGTCTTCAGATTTTTAATGAAACACACACAAAGTATATTTTTTATTGCTATTAAAGATTCATTTTATAGGATTTTGATATGGTTTTACTAAGAGAATCTTCAACTATATTACAGCTGTTTACAGATGATAAAAACGAGACCTAAAGGAATTAAATGATTTATTCAGAATCACACACTTATCAACTGAACAGGGACTCAAACTAAGGTTCTTTGAATCTCAGTGAATGCATTTTCATATATACCATAGTGTTGAAAATAGCCCTTTATATGTATGTAAGTGGGTATTAGATATTGACTTCCAGTGACCAAGCAGTAAAAAATTTTGCCTCTCGATTGTTTTAACATTAGGTATTAAATAAATACCTAATAGTAAATAGTAGATAAATAGTATTCTGAAGTCATACATTGACTCTTTGTAGGTAGGGATTCCTAAAAATGAAATGTTGAGGTTTTTTCTCTCAGTTGTGAAGGCCAAGCTAATTAATGTTAGCTTCCAGTGAGTACATGTGTGTCCTCTTGGGAAGACTATTTTTAGGTCCCTGAACTTCAGAGTTGACTTCTGTTTTTTTCTCTGCTCAATTAAAAAATATATTATTAGGACTGTGGCACTGTGCTAATGTATTTCTGAGAAAAGAAAGAGATGGCTTGGTGCTGTGTGAAATAGAAGCAAGAAATCAGCAGGGAAGGGATTAGAACAATTAAAATCTTAGTTCGCAAAGGGAGGAAATGAAGTTTGATTAATAAGATTTATAGTCTGTATTTATAGGAAAGAACAAAACTGTGTTTCAAATATTACTTGTACAAACTAAACTCATATCTTCTTCCACTTTCCAAGATTATAAGATGGTTCCTCTTCCTAATATCAAGTTGGATGGGCATATGCATGTTTGTATAATTTTCTTAAAAAGAGGAATGGACTGTCTTAATGTCATTTTAAAGAAAAATCTCTTTGTTCTGTTTCCTTAAGTGAAGGAAGGTTATGCGTAAAGTGGAACTTTTGTTTTTCAGAGAGGAAAAAAATCCCCAAGACACTGATCTTGTTTTAATCTCTGTTTATAGATATGTTTAAATTTTCTTATTCCGGTAGGTAAAGGGAGGGAAGGAGAAGTTTTAGAAAAGGAGGTGAATCTGAAAAGTACCATGGTTCAGGTTAAGATGGAAAAAGCAATTTGTGCCCCAGAGAAATCATCGCCCATGTGGGTTAGTCATTCATGGAGTCCCAATATCTGGTGAATATCTCCAATGACCCTGGCTGTACTTCTCTTCTGATTACTATTCTCCTCTTCTCTCATGTATATAGTATACTTGAAAAGATCTCAGATATTTTGTAGTCAAATTCTCCTATTGTACAGAGGAAATTGAGGTGCAGATAGTGATTTTCCTATGTTTGCACAGAATGTTGACAAAGTTGAGGGTCGCATAATTTCCAGTTCAGCATTATTTTCTCTCTGTTGTCCTACTGTTCTATTCCTGCTTATGTAGAAGTTTGAAAATTGCTTAATTCTTGCTTCCAACCATTTAATCAATATAGCTAGTATAATACGTATGTTTCATTATGAGATTTGTTGCAAGTTAAGTATGAGTAGAAGAAAGTGTTTTAGGGCCCCAAATTTGCTTCCTATAGACAAACGTCAAAACAGAACACCCCCCCGAAAAAAACCACCCCACAGTTGAATGCCATTTAGCCTCTTGCTCTTATCTGATTTACAGCAATGTTCACTGTGTCCTTTGTATGCAGAATATGGAACTTCTGTGAGAAGTTAGGTGGTAAGCTCTGTGAGAAGTTAGGTGGTAAGAGAAAATGTCTGTATTAGTAAAGCTAGTTTCCACTGTGCTCTGATATCACTCTCCCATCCCAGTTGTCATTCTGAAGATTAGATCTCACTTACCTAAAATACCATCTCTTCAAAGATGCTTCCTTGCCTACCATATGTGATGATGTACCTCTTAGCCCCTCTACTCACATGTATATTACTCTACTTTTTTTTTCTTCACTGTTGTGATCTTATCTGAATTTATCTTCTTTCTTTCCTCATCTTTTGTGCATCTTCCTCAATATTATTTAAATTTCATGAAAATAAGGATCATCTCTGTCTTACCCAAAATATAGAAGAATGCCTGGTATTAAGGAGATTCTTAGTAGTTATTTATGGAATGAATGAATGAATGAATTTGTAGTTGAGTGAGTATACATCCACTTTCCCCCTGGTGCCTGGTTGGTTGGTGCAGAGGTAACATTAACTGTCTGGTCTCCTCCAAAAGCAACTGAGATCCTGATGTTGAATTGGGGTAACAGCCTGGGATTTTCCCTTCTGTTGAAGGCAGTTTTCCCTTTGAGCCCCTGGGATTCTTTCCTTCTAGTTAACCAGTCATCAGACTTTATTTTTTGGGGCTCCAAAATCACTGCAGATGGTGACTGCAGCCATGAAATTAAAAGACGCTTACTCCTTGGAAGAAAAGTTATGACCAACCTAGATAGCATATTCAAAAGCAGAGACAGCACTTTGCCGACTAAGATCTGTCTAGTCAAGGCTATGGTTTTTCCAGTAGTCATGTATAGATGTGAGAGTTGGACTGTGAAGAAGGCTGAGCGCCGAAGAATTGATGCATTTGAACTTTGGTGTTGGAGAAGACTCTTGAGAGTCCCTTGGACTGCAAGGAGATCCAACCAGTCCATTCTGAAGGAGATCAGCCTTGAGATTTCTTTGGAAGGAATGATGTTAAAGCTGAAACTCCAGTACTTTAGCCACCTCATGTGAAGAGTTGACTGATTGGAAAAGACTCTGATGCTGGGAGGGATTGGGGGCAGGAGGAGAAGGGGACGACAGAGGATGAGATGGCTGGATGACATCACTGACTCGATGGATGTGAGTCTGAGTAAACTCTGGGAGTTGGTGATGGACAGGGAGGCCTGGTGTGCTGCAATTCATGGGGTCGCAAAGAGTCGGACATGACTGAGCGACTGAACTGAACTGAACCAGTCATAGCCATGTTAGTCCCTCTCAGCAGGTTTCAGTAACTGAACTTAGATCTTGATAAGGACTTCAGATTCCTAGTACTAGTTTTCCTCCAGTCTCATGTCCAGTTTTACCTTTTCCTCATAGCAATAGGCATGAACTCTTTTAAAAAATTAAGATGAAATGCATATAACATAAAATTAATTATTTTAAAATCAACAAACCAGTGGCATCTAATACATTCAAAATGTTTTATAACCATGACCTCTATGTAGTTCCGAGTCACTTTCATCTCCCAATAAAACCATGTATTCATTAAGCAGTTATTTCTTATTCTCACATACTTTCCCCCAGCCCCTGTTGTTGTTCAATTACTAAGCTGTGTCTGAATCTTTGCAAACCCATGGATATAGCATGTCAGCCTTTCTGTCCTTCACTGTCTCCCAGAGTTTGCTCAAACTCATGTTCATTGAGTCCATGATGCCATCCAACCATCTCATCCTCTGTCACCTCTTTATCCTCCTGCCCTCAATCTTTCCTAGCATAAGAGTCTTTTCCAATTAGTCAGCTCTTTGCATCAGATGGCCAAAGTATTAAAGCATAAGCATCAGTCCTTCCAATGAATATTTANCTTTCTGTCCTTCACTGTCTCCCAGAGTTTGCTCAAACTCATGTTCATTGAGTCCATGATGCCATCCAACCATCTCATCCTCTGTCACCTCTTTATCCTCCTGCCCTCAATCTTTCCTAGCATAAGAGTCTTTTCCAATTAGTCAGCTCTTTGCATCAGATGGCCAAAGTATTAAAGCATAAGCATCAGTCCTTCCAATGAATATTTAGGGTTGACTTCCTTTAGGATTGACTGGTTTGATCTCCTTGCTGTCCAAGGGACTTTCAAGAGTCTTCTCCAGCACCACAATTTAAAAGCATCAGTTTTTCAACAGTTAACCTTCTTTATGGCCCAACTCTCATATCCATACATGACTACTGGAAAAACCATATCTTTGATTCCATGGATCTTTGTTTGCAAAGTAATTTCTCTGCTCTTTAATATATAAGTTTGTCATAGCTTCTTTAGCAATCACCAGTCTGCTTTCTGTTTGTATGGATTTGCCTAGTCTGCCTACTTCATACAAATGGAATCATACAATATATAGCCTTTTGTGTCTGGCTTGTTTTATTTAACATGTTTTTGACGTTCATTAATACTTTTAGCATATATTAGTACTTCATTTCTTTTTCAGAGAAGGCAATGGCACCCTACTCCAGTATCTTGCCTGGAAACTCCCATGGACGGAGAAACCTGGTAGGCTGCAGTCCATGGGGTCACTAAGAGTTGGACATGACTAAGTAACTTCACTTTCACTTTTCACTTTCATGCATTGGAGAAGGAAATGGCAACTCACTCTGGTGTTCTTGCCTGGAGAATCCTGGGGATGGGGGAGCCTGGTGGGCTGCTGTCTATGGGGTCACACAGAGTTGGACATGACTGAAGCGACTCAGCAGCAGCAGCAGCATTTCTTTTTATGACTAAATATTACTCCATTGTATAGATATTCTGTGCTTTGTGTATCCGTTTATTTGTTGGTGGACATTTGAGTTGCTTTCAACTTTAGGCTAATTTGCATAGAGCTGCTATAAGCATATGTGTGCAAGCATGTATTTGAGTCCTTGTTTTCAATTCTTTGGGGTATATATTCGGTTGGCAAAAAGTTCATTTGGATTTTTTTGTAACATGGTGTGGAAAAACCTGAGCAAACATTTTGGCACACCAAATACCTAGAGAGGAAATTGCTAGGTCATAAGGTAACTTTCCAAGGCAAATCATTCAGCATCACAGTAATCCAAGTCTGTTCCCCCACTGCTAATACTGAAGAAGCTGAAGTTGAATGCTTCTATGAAGACCTACAAGACCTTCTAGAACTAACAACAGAAACAAAAAAGATGTCCTTTTCATCACAGGGAATTGGAATGAAAAGTAGGAATTCAAGATATACCTGGAGTAACAGGTAAGTTTGGCATTGGAGTACAAAATGAAGCAGGGCAACACACTTGTCATAGCAAACACTTTCTTCCGACAACACGAGAGATGATTCTACATGTGAACATCACCAGATGGTAAATACAGAAATCAGACTGGTTATATTCTTTGTAGCTGAAGATGGAAAAACTCTGTAGAGTTAGCAAAAACAAAACCTGGAGCTGACTGTGGCTCCAATCATGGGCTCCTTATTGCAAAACTGACACTTAAATGAAAGAAAGTAGGGAAAATCACTACATTCAGGTATGACCTAAATCAAATCCCTTATTATTATATAGTGGAGATGACAAATAGATTCAAGGGATTAGATCTGGTAGACAGAGTACCTGAAGAACTATGGATAGAGGTTCATAACATTGTACAGAAGGTGGTAACAAAAACTATCCCCAAGAAAAAGAAATGAAAGAAGGCAAAGTGGTTGTCTGAGGATACTTTACAAATAGCTAAAGAGGAAAAAAAAAAAAAGAGAGAGAAACAAAAGGCAAGGGAGAAAGGGAAAGATATACCCAATTGAATGCAGAGTTCCAGAGAATAATAAGGAGAGATAAGAAAGCCTTCTTAAGTTAACAATGCAAAGAAATAGAGGAAAACAATAGAATGGGAAAAACTAGAAATGTATTCAAGAAAATTGGCGATATCAAGGGAACATTTCATGCGAGGATGGGCATGATAAAGGACAGAAATGGTAAGGACCTAACAGAAGCAGAAGAGATTAATTAGAGGTGGCAAGAATATACAAAAGAACTATACAAAAAAGGTCTTACTGACTTAGATAACAACGGGTCGTTGTTGGTGTGGCCACTCACCTAGAACCAGACTTCTGGGAATGTGAAGTCAAGTGGGCCTTAATGCTTAAGAAGCATTATTATGAACATTACTATTACTATAAGCATTACTATGGAGGTGATGGAATTCCAACTGAACTATTTAAAATCCTAAAAGATAATGCTGTTAAAGTGCTGCACTCATCAGCAAATTTGGAAAACTCAGGTGAGGGCATGGAATAGTTGGTAAGCAACAACTTGCCACAGTAACTGTGTGACTTTGAGCAAGTAACTCAAACTTTCTGTGCCTCAGTACATATAGAATTAGCCTCAATTTTATATTCATTGGAAGGACTGATGCTGAAGCCTATGCTCCAATACTTTGTCTGTGTGATGGGAAGACCTGACTCATTGGAAAAGACCCTGATGTTGGGAAAGATTGAGGGCAGGAGAAGAAATGGGGCAACAGAGGGTGAGATGGTTAGATAGCATCACCAACTCAATGGACATGACTTTGAGCAAACTACAGGAGATAGTGAAGGATAGGGAAGTCTGGTGTGGTGCAGTCCATGGTGTTGCAAAGAGTTGTACATGACTTAGTGACTGAACAACAACAACAGCATGGTAACTCTACATATAAATCTTTGATAAACTTAGTATTTACTTTAAAAAACTCTACCTTAAGTAGACTTTTGACATCCCAAATTTCACCAGTTAAAAACAACTTCATTTTTAAAGGTGGTTACCCTTGCCAAAAAATGGATATAAAACCCCCAAACCTCTCCTGGTGTTCCCTGAACAGCTACAATCTATAATGTCTGTTATAAGATCCAAGAATCATACATGGAATCTAATATATAGTAAGGGTCAATATATGTTAATTCCCGTCTTTCATAATATGTTCGCTACTTGACTTTAGAGAGGTTATTTAAGCATTCTGGTCTCAGTTGTTTCATTGTTAAAAGTAATTTTATTCATAAAATTGAGAGCCTGGGGAAAGAAACTACATAAATGGAATTTAGAAACTTAATAATGGCTAGAAAATGTTTTAATAGTCAAGGCCAATTTTCTGAAAATATAGTTGAGGAAGCTATATCCTTGAATGATTATGTGACTAGCCCAGGATAACAATGTTGTTGCTGACCTTATCACTCTGTGGGTCTGGAGTCTGGTCCAGGGTTTTCCATCTCATAAAGTAAGTTCTAGTTCACTTATTTCCTATTTGCTCCTGGCACTTGATTACCCAATGTAAGCTAGAGACTGGGCTTGGCACTAAGATACTTTAACTCATGCCCTCAATAATCCTTCATTTTACCAAGAGGAAATAGAAGTTCATGGAGTTTTGGCAGTTCACCCATGTTCATGCAGTTATTAAATGGTAGAGCCAAAATTGACAATCAAATGTGTCTGACACCAAACTGAAACTTTCCTGGCACCACAAGTTGGAGATTTTACTGAATGGAAGGGTAGAGTGTAGAATCAGCAGGCTTCTCAGTCCAGCTAGAATGATCTACCTAGAAGTGGCTTTGCCCAAACATCCTCCTTGTAAAAGTATAGAAATCCCCTCCTGTAGATATCTCTACCTTAAACCTCCAGTGAGAGAGGAGCCCTTTCTTTCTTTTGGCCTGCCATTTGGCCTTGAGTTTCCCACAGGTATAATTGTGACTCCAGGTGGCCAGGCAGCATCATAATTGTTTTCCCCACAGGGGAAACAGAAGATGGTAGTCCAGGTCAGATTTGTGCAAGGATATCACCAATACCCTGTAATTTTGACTGCCTGAGAATACTTCTTTGAAATACCATTTTCTAAAGTGTATATCCTTTGCCAAATTGTAGAAGCCTAAAATTACAAACAGGTTCTTAGACTTGAAAGAATTTTCAAAGAACTTGGTTTTGAAAGGTGTATTATGTTTGCTTATTCAACAAAATTTATTGAGTGTCCAGTAGGTGACAAATCTGGGCTTGTCACTGAGTATATAAATATGAATAATATATGACATTTGATTTCAGAAAGTTCACAGTCCAGTGGTAGAGATGCAAACACAAATATATAAATTACAATATAAACTGGCAACTTTTATCTTAGTGGTGTGGGAAGATAGACTTTCTGTGTGTGGAAACCTTCAGGCAGAGACATTATTGAGAAACATTGTATCCTGACTCAGATTTCAGTGAGTATATGCCTGTGCTGATGCTGAGTTTGGATTAAGAACAGAGCCTGTTGTTTGTTAACATTTCTTAAAAAGGAAGATTGTAGCTTGCTAGTAGAACCTCTTCTGAGATGGTTATATAAGTCCAAGTATAAAAGGGTGGTGGTGTACAAAGATTTCAGCTTCTTTTTCAGATACAGCTGGATTCTATCAGAAGGGAGAGTGTCAGTGGTAGCTGCCCAACCTGTGGGGAACAGAATAATAGAAAAAGCTACTCAAGGATAAGCTACATGTGTTTCTTCTCTGTGTAGCCACTTCTGTTATGTTTTCTATTTATCCATTAGGAAAATGCATTGGAAACTTTGTGGGATGTGTGTGTCTATGTCCTCTTCCTGCAGCTCTAGAGCCTGACCTTCAGTGTTGAGGAGATAAAAAAGCATGGCTATGGAAGTACTGAGGAAGATGAATCTACTTTGCATGGCTTCATGAAAAGGTGACATTTCAGCAAGGTCTTGAAAATTAATATGAGTTTTCCAGTTGAAGAAGCTGAAGGAATGCCAGACAATGGGAATAGAATGTGATGGAAGTAATGAAAGGGCCTGTGGCATTCAGGAACCAATAAGGAGTTCAGTGTGTTTGTGCAGTAGAGGTTGTGTGTATATTAAGGCAACACTGACTGGAGTGCGGGTTGTAGTCAGATTGTGAAGGACTCAGATGTGAAGGACTCAGGAAAAGAAAATTGCCATTGAAAGGTATTATTTAGGCAGGGGAAGAACGTGGTCAGATTTAGTTTTTAGGCAGATAACAGGCAGTAATGCAGAGGATGAATTAGCATAGGAAGAGAATGCCATCTGAAGAGAAACAGGAGGCCTGGGGCAGTCTGGATGAGTAGAGAAGGCTGAATGTGAAAGATATTTCTGAGGAATTGCGAATGATCCCACAGTTTCTTACTTGGTCAGACCATTAAGCTGGATGGAAAATGTAGCACACCATTAAATCAGATGGAAAATGTAGCAGAATGGATATGTGTTTTGGAGGGAGGGGGGAAATGGGAAAATACTGAGGTCAATTTTGGTCATGTTAAGTTTGAGGTGTTTTTAAGGATATCAAGTAAAGATATAAATGGCTGGAAATATAGCTAATGAGGTAAAAGATTTGGGAATTGTTGACCCATAGATTGATAATTGAAACTTGAGAATAAAGTCATCCAGCATGAGTGCATGGATTAAGAGTAGGAAAACTAAAGACAGATGTCTGAGGGACATTAGAGTTTAATGTAATGTAAAAGAAAAATCAGCAATGGTGATATTGACCTAAAAGCAGGAGAACTAGGTGAGACTGCCCTCCAAGAAATTGAGAGGATTGGGGAGTGGTCAAATGCAAATGTTGTATATTTCTACAATAGTATGAGTATTGAAAATAGCTTATTAGATTTGGCATATAGGATGTCAATGTTGATTACTATGGAATATTAAGGAATAAATTAAAAGTGGCAATGTGGATACAGTAAGTGTAAATAATATTTTAAAATTAAATTTTATTAAGGCCATGCATATGCATATTAAGAAAATTAAAAAACTATTAAAAGGCTAGTTAGAAAGACTTTATTAACATTTTTATTTCTATTAAAAATCTTTTTTGTTTTGTTTTCTGGAAATTTCCTTGGCCAAATCATGAAACTCTTCTATTGTATTTTAAATGTGGACAAATGATTGTGCTTTAAATCATCAAAGAGTCTTCCTTGTATTTTGGTTTCTTTTTCATACTTCCCTGTTCTTGTTTCATGTATATATACTATCTTCTTTTATCTTTCTGAGGGAGGAGAGAAAGACTAGAAGTAATCATGCTCAGAATTCTAAAGAATTCATTCCAGAACATTTCTATGCGTTGTTGGTAGAGAAGGGTCCCATTCTCTCGAGCAAATGGAATTCTCATGGGCCCATTCCACCAGGCAGACAAATTTGTTCTGACATGGTTGAATATTAAGGGTAGGCAAAGCTTAGGTTCAAACCAAGAATCCTGCTACAAAGACAAATTGCAGGTTCTGTTTTGTATGCTGAACAAAATTCAGACCTATATCAAACTCTTGATGGGAACCATGTCTACTCTGACCCAGTGGGATGATTAGAAAAGCACAGTTATTGTTAGATCATAATTTAAATATTGGTTAGAGCCAAGTAGCCCATGGAAGTGAGATTTAAGAACCTTATAAATTAATATATCCATTTCTCTTTCAGGCAGAGCAGAAAACCAAAGTGAAGAGAAGGGCAAACATTTATGTTTAAGTTATATTTCTTGAGTTTTAACTCCATGCTACAAATTTTCACACACATATCCTCAGGGAATTTTCATAATAATACTATGAGTATATATTATTGTCTCATTTTTAATAAATAAGTTGAAACTCAGAGAAGAGGTAGATCTTGCCCAATTAATAGAGATTAATAGGATAGCCAAAGGCCTTCTGACTCTCAAGTCCAAAATTTTATCCACTATGCTACCTATTTGTTCCCAAGGCAAATAAGGAAGAGAAGGTAAGTTGCAGAAAAGATGAGGAAGAGGCTGCCCTCAACTTCCTGCTTACATATTAATAAAATCATCATTTTAGTTTTTCCCTAGGAATCATTTGTTATTTGGTCCCATGCAGTCTTTTTTTTTAAAAAAAATTTATTATTTTATTTTTGGCTGTGCTGGGTCTTTGTTGCCCGGTGTGGGCTTTCTCTAGTTGTAGCAAGCAGGGGCTACACTTCGTTGCTGAGCACAGGCCCTAGAGCGTAGGCTCAGTAGTTGTGTTGCTCAGGCTTAGATACTCCGTGGCATGTGGAATATTCCTGGATCAGGATTGAACCGGTGTCCCCTTCACTGGCAGGTGGATTCTTATCCACTGCACCAGCAGGGACATCCCCATGCAATCTTTTCCTGTACATTTATTTTATTCTTTAACTATTTCTGTGTTTGAAAGACTGGAAAGGGTAGACCATGGCTTTGTTAATTAACCTTTGGTTTAGTTAGCTTGCCACAGATAGGATTTGACTTTTCCATTATTATAAAGTAAGAGATATAAGTTCCTTGTGGAAAAACTAAAAAATATAAATAAAAATTTAAAAATTAAAAAAAAACCCATGATTTCTCTGCCTAGAGAAAATCACAATTTCTATACTCTCTTTTATTCATGGATAAAATTTTAAAATGGAGTCATATTATATGAGTCATATATATTATATGAGCAGTCATGTCAGTAAATACAAATATATATAGGTGCTTTTAATGATTGAAGACTTTTTCATTATATGATAATAAGTAAAGCTTTGTTTTGGTCACCCAGCATTCATTAAATGTTCACAAGTTTTGTTGTGTACGAAATACCAAATAAATTTCTTTTGTCTTTGGCAATCCCATGTCCTTGAACTTCCAGGTAGTGACAGGTTTGGACTTAAAATTTTGTAACTGTCACTTCCACCAGGCATTGAACTGACTTGATGGAAACTGCTGGAAATGTCCAGTGAGAAGCCAGTAGTTGTGTAGTGCTTATTTTCAGCATGATACCCTAAGTGAAGATATCAGGTAAGAAGTGATGAAAGTACAGACCACGAAGCCTGTGAGTGAAAAGCAAGGGTCACTGTGTTATTGCTTTTCATATAAAAAAGGGAATAAAAAGGAAAAATATCCAGGGAAAAAGTGTAAATGAATTTGACTTGCTGACCCTTCAGAAACTTGGGATTTGAGCACTGAATCTTAAACACCTTCAGAGAATCACTGAGTTAAAAATTTAGTAGATTAAACTGGAATATGAGAAGATAAAACCAGAAGGTTCTGCATACCTCGAGGTAGCAATTGATATCTCTTTTGAAAATTTTAGGTCATGGAAAAACTTTTCAGGAAACCAACTACATGTGTTAATGGTTGGAAGTTGCTTATTCTGAGCAAAGGAGAAAGCCAAATCCAGGGAAATAGTAATGTGTTTCTGCGTTTCATGAAGACATCTTGGGGATGTAGGTGATGTGGACCCTGATATTGGGATTTCAAGTGATATAGTGCATCACTTTATGATGTAAACAAATTAAATTAGCTACTAGGTCTGATTGATCCCTAGTTTACATTAACATTTTGTGTTTCTGTGTATGTGTATCAGTATGTTTGTAGATTTGGGGATGATTTTAACTCTGGTCTGATCCACCTCATAGATATTGTAGAAATCAAATGACATAATGATATAAAGAGTTTGAAGACACTTTGAAAAAGACCAAGCTTTGCATATGAAGGGGTCATGAAAGATAATAAAAACGTTTTCATTTATTTACTTCTATTCAATCAAGTGTCTGGTTTCTTGTTCCCAGAATACAGTTCTTAAACATCAGAAGTGTTTATCTGATTAGAGCTCTTCTGTAGAAGATCTACCATCTCAAATAGTTAATCTTCCCAGAGTTAGGCATCATTTGTTTAAAAGATAGATTTTTTTTTCAGTTGTGTATTTTTAAATGTAATTTCATGTCTAGAAAATCTGTATAAAGGCATGTAGTCTAAAACATAATATCTTTTCATTAATAAATTAGACTCAAACATGGAAAGAATGTAGTTAGTTCAAATAAAACCCAGTCAGGACACAATTAAAAAACTGGCTCATCTAGCCCAAGGATTATATTATTTCTTCCCATGAAAAAAGGCTACATATTTAAAATAAGTTAAAAGAATTTTAAAGAGGCAATTGTTGTTCTTGTTTGTGAACTGAACTCTCTGTCTCTTCTTCTGTGTGTGATGTGTGTGTGTGTGTCTAATGCACATGGACAAATAGTTCAATATTTTCAGCTTCTGAAATTTTTGAAAACTATATTATGTCTTATACCAGACATAAGTAAAATGCCTTCTCAACATTGCTATTGTTGTTATTCAGTTACTAAGTCAGGTCCGACTTTTTGAGACCTCATGGACTGTAGCAAGAGGAGCAAGGCTCCTCTGTCCTTCACTGTTTTCTGGGATTGCTCAAACTCATGTCCATTGAATCAGTGATGCTATCTAACCATCTCATCCTCTGCCGCCCCTTCTCCTTTTGCCTTCAATCTTTCACAGCATCAAGGTCATTTCTAATGAGTTGGCTCTTTGCATCAGGTGGCCAAAGTATTGGTGCTTCAGCTTTAACATCAGTCCTTGCAATGAATATTCACGGTTGATTTCCTTTAAAATTGACTGGTTTGATCTTACAATCCAAGGGACTCTCAAGAGTCTTCTTTAGCACCACAGTTAAAAGCATCAATTTTTGGTGCTCAGTCTTCTTCATGGTCCCACTCTCACATCCACACATGGCTATTGGAAAAACCATAGCTTTGACTGTACAGACCTTTGTTAGCAAAGTGATGTTTCTGCTTCTTAATATGCTGTCTCTGTTTGTCATAGCTTTCCTTCCAAGGGACAGGCATCTTTTAATTTCAAGGCTGAAATCACTTTCCACAGTGATTTTGGAGCCCAGGAAAATAAAATCTGTCCCTGCAAATATTTCTATGTCTTGTAATTTTAACCAAGAAATAAGGCTCCCTACTGTAGCTTCTTCTTACCCAGAGTAACTGCAGAACAGCTGAGGTGGCTTCATGAAGTTTAATTCACTAGAGATTTCATTAATCTTTATCTTGACCACTTATAGTATGTATAAAATTAAGAGGCTATATAATGGGAACAATAGACTACATTTGTGTACTTCTATGGCTTGGTCAATGAAGGCAGACCAGTAAGGACTCTGAAATCATCTGCATACTTATACTTTACCTTTGATAAAACTGGGCTTTTTAAGTATCTTTTCTTATTTGGGGAAATTACTCTTAGAATTTAGAGTTATTTTCTTTATGTGGGAGTCTATACTCATTTTCTCTTTATTTTGTCCTTAGTTTGTAGTATAGATTACACAGGGCTGTGATAGAGAATGTAAAAGCCTTGATTCTACCATTGAGAGTTCTGCAGGTACCTAAGTCACCCAGAGGACTTAATGTCCTTCACAGTATGAGTAATTTTTTCTCTGTTCATTGGTAGTATCTGTCCTATATTAAAAAAAGTTCAGTGATACAGTGGAAAAGCTTGATTTTGATTTTAGGCTTTCAGTCCCTCAATTTAACTGAGGGCCATTTCCTAGCCCCTACCTAAGAAGTTCATTTATAAAATTTCCACCAAGTATCAATAGATGAAGTTGAATCTGAGGAAGTTGAATCTGATAGAAGCTTTCAGAGAATGAGTAACTTTCAATCTATTTGCCATATAGGACATTTTATAATATCTATATTCCAAACATCTAAAGGAAATTTAGAGAAGGCATATCTACTTTGTACATTGCATCATCTTTTGGGGGAGGCATTTGAACCAAAGTGGGATAACTTTGAGTGGTTTGTTCTAACTTTCCTACTCAAAGTCCAGCTTGTGATGACTTTTTTCTGGACCTTGATCTGTGAGTGTTGGTAGATTTTTGTTGTTCCTCATAAAGACAGTCTGAGGGTTTTTTCCCCCTACATCTTTCAAACAAAATATTCTCTTAGTACTGACCACCATTTTTAGCATTATTAATGAAAAAAAAAGTCTCTTTGTTAGCTTTATCAACCACATTTTTTCAATCAGTGATAAGAACCAGAAGGAAATAAATGGGTGTGGAGTGAGAAGACCACATGCTGCCACAAGCATTAGAAATTATAACCTTTTATGCAGATTGTCTTCAATTAGTATTTGACTGATTGACAAACATTAGCAGGTACTATGATAGCCTTGAAAATTACTTGGGTGCTTGAGTAAACATCTACAACTTTTAACGTATGAAAGTACAGATTGTTTCCACTTTATTGGGTCATAGATTGAAACAAGTAATAAGAAATCTGGAGTTCACTGTTCTGCTTTCTCTAGCTGCAGTTCCTCTTTATGCTGCTTAGAGCCCTTTCACCTCCTCTCCCTTTCCTTTCCCCATCTCACCCCTTCTTACCCAAAATAAGAAGAGTTTAGCCTCTTTTTACTGAAAGTAACTCCAGACTCATTCAGTTCAGTTCAGTTGCTGTCGTGTCCAACTCTTTGCGACCCTGTGAACCACAGCACACCAGGCCTCCCTGTCCATCACCAACTCCTGGAATCTACCAAAACTTGGTAGATGCCATCTAACCATTTCATCTGTTGTCCCCTTCTCCTCCTGCCTTCGATCTTTCCCAGCATCAGGGTCTTTTCCAATGAGTCAGCTGTTTGCATCCGGTGGCCAAAATATTGGAGTTTCAGCTTCAACATCAGTCCTTCCAGTGAACAAGGACTAATCTCCTTTAGGATGGACTAGTTGGACCTCCTTGCAGTCCAAGGGACTCTCAAGAGTCTTCTCCAACACCACAGTTCAAAAGCATCAATTCTTCGGTGGTCAGCTTTCTTTATAGTCCAACTCTCACTGGAAAAACCATAGCCTTGACTAGACAGACCTTTGTTGACAAAGTAATGTCTTTGCCTTTTAATATGCTGTCTAGGTTGGTCATAAATTTCTTCCAAGGAATAAGCGTCATTTAATTTCATGGCTGCAATTACCTTCTGCAGTGATTTTGGAGCCCCCAGAAATAAAGTCCAGCACTGTTTCCACTGTTTCCCCATCTAATTGCCATGAAGTGTTCGGACCAGATGCCACGATCTTAGTTTTCTGAATGTTGAGCTTTAAGCCAACTTTTTCACTCTCCTCTTTCACTTTCATCAAGGGTGATGTAATCTAATATTTTCCATTCCATTTAACTCTGTTTTCTTTTTTATCCATTCCATTTGAAAAAAAAAAACCAACAAACTGCTAGCTTTGACCAAGTAAAATATTTTCAACACTCCCTGTAGACTGATATACTATCGTTTACTCTCCTATTGTTGAGGATTTAGGTTATTTCTTCAAGTTCTTCCTTTTCTTTTCTGACCTTCCTTTCTTTTTGTTATCACACTACATACTATCCCAGATGACTCATATATTTAGTGGTTTGCTTTTGCTGAATTACTCCCAAGAATGAAATTACTAGGGCAAAATATTTTTTAAAAGTGTGATCATTATATTTGTACTTTGAAAGAGAACAAATTCTTAATGCCAGGCAGTTCTGACAGGTGATTAGGAGATAGGTGGGTTACAGAGGTCTTTATTTACAAATATCCATTAACCACCTATTAAGACCTGGGCACCATAGTGTTGTGGGGGAAAGGATCAGACCCAGAGGGCCTGAATTTTGTCATTTGCCAGTTTTGTCAGTTCTCTGATCTTCAGTGATAGCTACCTTTTTGGGCTGTCATGTGGAGTAACTAAGAGAGTACATCACTGCAAAATGTTATTGTTCCATTATTGCTGCCTGTGTTTCTAAGGCCAACTTTGTATAGCTCTCATAAGGAAAACTCTATTCTGCATTTAATCAACTAGGGTGTCAGCAGTTTCTTAATTGCTGCCCTTGGTAGGAGCTGGGTGACTTCTTACAGAGAGAGGCAGGCAATCTGACAAATCATAGCTTCTGGGTGTCTTAGTCTATGTCTACAGAATGAGGGTGACCTCAGGTCAGATTTTAGTGACAGTAGAGGCACTAGCTTCTGCTTCTTGTCCCTGAAGCTCATTTTATCCCCACTGGGGTATTGACCTGAAGAGTTAATAGAAGAATGAAATTGAAAAGATAACAGAACAGAAAACAGAAAATACCAAACACCCCACAAAGCTCTCTAGGTAATTTTGTCCTTCCTTTCTAAACGGGTTGGGAGGGAAACAAAATTTTTTAGCCATATTTTGCCTTTGTTCTAAATCATCATGGAAAAATACAGTTTATTTATCTGATGATGTATCTTTATTGTTAAGGTCCTAATAGACATGGCTTATGTTTACCTAGGGAGAATCTTAATTTATTTCACCTCTTGGAGGGCTTCTAAGGCAAGTTTGACATCTACAGTTAGTTGAAGAATAGATCTTTTTGCCTCAAATTAGGAAGTGCTCATTGGGAGGACAAATTAATATTCTTGAGTTCAACTAGAGTCAATTCCTGATTTCTCCTGGGATTGATTAGTTTGTAGATTATCCAGCTTCTGCTTTTCACCTCTCTTGCAAGCAGCTTTAATTTGTTAATGACTTTACTCTTTATTTGTACTGAAAACCAGATTTTAAAGAAGCATACACTTTAGATAGTTGGAATTTTTTATTTGTTAGATTATTTTCATAAAAATGTAGCTGTAGTGCAGTTTTAGGTCATCAAAAATACTGTGTTATGGTACTGTACTGATAGATACATGTATATTTGTCCAAAGCCATAGTATGTACAATATCAGCAGTGAGCCATTATGTAAGCTATGGGTTTTAGGTGACTATTCTGTGTCAGTATAGATTCATCACTTGTAACAAATGTACCACTGTGGTGGAGAATGTTGATAATGCATTGATATTGTATGGAGGGAGGGTTTATGAGGGAAATCTCTGGATCTTCCTCCCAATTTTGCTATGAATATAAAACTTCTCTTCAAAAAAGTCTTTTAAAAATGTACCTATGGTAAAGATTGCAACTATTACCTACAGTGAAGCATTTGTGAATTTCAGTTATCACCTGAAGGGTAGGTGTGAAGATTAAATGAGATAACGATTGCAAGATAGTTGATTTAGGGCCTGGTTGAGTGGTGCTATTTTTATCTCCTAGTTGAAAAAAATAGAAATTTAACTGCTGCAAACAGAAATATCATAATCTTAGTTTCTTGTTTCCTTTATGACTATTAAAATTTAATTTTGGCAGCCAATAGCACTGTACCTCAAAGTCAAGGTATCTAGACTCATTTTTCTTTAGGTCCAGCAATGCCACAAGAGCCCTGGAGNTAGACTGATATACTATCGTTTACTCTCCTATTGTTGAGGATTTAGGTTATTTCTTCAAGTTCTTCCTTTTCTTTTCTGACCTTCCTTTCTTTTTGTTATCACACTACATACTATCCCAGATGACTCATATATTTAGTGGTTTGCTTTTGCTGAATTACTCCCAAGAATGAAATTACTAGGGCAAAATATTTTTTAAAAGTGTGATCATTATATTTGTACTTTGAAAGAGAACAAATTCTTAATGCCAGGCAGTTCTGACAGGTGATTAGGAGATAGGTGGGTTACAGAGGTCTTTATTTACAAATATCCATTAACCACCTATTAAGACCTGGGCACCATAGTGTTGTGGGGGAAAGGATCAGACCCAGAGGGCCTGAATTTTGTCATTTGCCAGTTTTGTCAGTTCTCTGATCTTCAGTGATAGCTACCTTTTTGGGCTGTCATGTGGAGTAACTAAGAGAGTACATCACTGCAAAATGTTATTGTTCCATTATTGCTGCCTGTGTTTCTAAGGCCAACTTTGTATAGCTCTCATAAGGAAAACTCTATTCTGCATTTAATCAACTAGGGTGTCAGCAGTTTCTTAATTGCTGCCCTTGGTAGGAGCTGGGTGACTTCTTACAGAGAGAGGCAGGCAATCTGACAAATCATAGCTTCTGGGTGTCTTAGTCTATGTCTACAGAATGAGGGTGACCTCAGGTCAGATTTTAGTGACAGTAGAGGCACTAGCTTCTGCTTCTTGTCCCTGAAGCTCATTTTATCCCCACTGGGGTATTGACCTGAAGAGTTAATAGAAGAATGAAATTGAAAAGATAACAGAACAGAAAACAGAAAATACCAAACACCCCACAAAGCTCTCTAGGTAATTTTGTCCTTCCTTTCTAAACGGGTTGGGAGGGAAACAAAATTTTTTAGCCATATTTTGCCTTTGTTCTAAATCATCATGGAAAAATACAGTTTATTTATCTGATGATGTATCTTTATTGTTAAGGTCCTAATAGACATGGCTTATGTTTACCTAGGGAGAATCTTAATTTATTTCACCTCTTGGAGGGCTTCTAAGGCAAGTTTGACATCTACAGTTAGTTGAAGAATAGATCTTTTTGCCTCAAATTAGGAAGTGCTCATTGGGAGGACAAATTAATATTCTTGAGTTCAACTAGAGTCAATTCCTGATTTCTCCTGGGATTGATTAGTTTGTAGATTATCCAGCTTCTGCTTTTCACCTCTCTTGCAAGCAGCTTTAATTTGTTAATGACTTTACTCTTTATTTGTACTGAAAACCAGATTTTAAAGAAGCATACACTTTAGATAGTTGGAATTTTTTATTTGTTAGATTATTTTCATAAAAATGTAGCTGTAGTGCAGTTTTAGGTCATCAAAAATACTGTGTTATGGTACTGTACTGATAGATACATGTATATTTGTCCAAAGCCATAGTATGTACAATATCAGCAGTGAGCCATTATGTAAGCTATGGGTTTTAGGTGACTATTCTGTGTCAGTATAGATTCATCACTTGTAACAAATGTACCACTGTGGTGGAGAATGTTGATAATGCATTGATATTGTATGGAGGGAGGGTTTATGAGGGAAATCTCTGGATCTTCCTCCCAATTTTGCTATGAATATAAAACTTCTCTTCAAAAAAGTCTTTTAAAAATGTACCTATGGTAAAGATTGCAACTATTACCTACAGTGAAGCATTTGTGAATTTCAGTTATCACCTGAAGGGTAGGTGTGAAGATTAAATGAGATAACGATTGCAAGATAGTTGATTTAGGGCCTGGTTGAGTGGTGCTATTTTTATCTCCTAGTTGAAAAAAATAGAAATTTAACTGCTGCAAACAGAAATATCATAATCTTAGTTTCTTGTTTCCTTTATGACTATTAAAATTTAATTTTGGCAGCCAATAGCACTGTACCTCAAAGTCAAGGTATCTAGACTCATTTTTCTTTAGGTCCAGCAATGCCACAAGAGCCCTGGAGATAGTTTTCTAAGGAGATTTTTACAAGAAGATTCACTGAAACATTGTGAAGTAAAAAGTCTGTCAGTAGAAGAACAGATAAGAAAATGTGACATATCCATTTGAAGGATTATTGTATAACTGTTAAATGACAGATCTGTATATGTCAATATAGATAGATTTCCAAAATATAATTTTGGATGAAAATCTCAAGTTACCAAATTATGGAAAAAGCAAACATAACACATGAAAATTTAAAATTGTATCATTATAAGTAATGATAATAGTATGTAAAGTATAAAATAGTTTCTAAGGATATTTATATTATTAATAAATTTATAATAGAGAGTTCTCTGGGAAAGGGGCTAGCGAACAAAACTGGAGTGTAGAATGGAGGGTGCTTCAATTTATCTGTATTGTGTAATTTATTTTTAAATTGCAAAAAAGGGCTTATAGTGCTCCAAATAAACATTCAAATGAAGGGACAGGTAATCATGGTAACATAAAAACTCCTCATTCTTTTATCAGTGTCCTCATTTCTCTCAGTTTTCTCATTTTCTAGTTTATCTGGGCTCAGAAATCTAAGAATAAATTCTGATATTTTTCTGTCTTATTATCTGCATCAATCTTTCATCCAGGTATGTTACTTCTTTTAGAATGTACATCAGAATTGAACCTTTTCTTATGCTTTTAATATCACTATTTTAATCCACAAGGTTATCACCTATAACAGGCTCCCTGCAGGAAACAGATGGCACACTTAAATTGGGTGATTGAGGAATGTTTAATAAAGGGACACTTCATAAATGTCTAAACATAGAAAAAGCAACAGGGGTTGCCATGGACTGGGAACATTAAAATCATATATCATACCACCTTTTGACCTAAAAGGTTAAATGAGTAAACCATTGCAATAGGAGAGTGAGAGCAAGAGCAAGAAGAAGAGAGGGCAAGGTAGGGAGGAATGGAAAGAGGAAGGGAAGGGGAGAGAGAGACAGATTGGCTGATTAATTGATTGATCAGTTGATTGGAACTTATCGGGAGTCTTCTTGTAGTAGAGGACACAGCCAGTCTGAAGCAGTACATAAATAAGGTGTGTGGGCAATACAGGCCCTGACTTTTCTGGTTCCCTGTCCTTGCAGTTCTCTGGATAAGCTCAGGGGAAGTAACAGAGCAGGTGCATTGCTACAGTTCCCCCAAGTCAGCAGCTGGGGTGCAGAACAAGAGGTAGGAGAGTGGGGAGTGGATCTGGAAGGCTGCACAGGAATACCCAGGATCCTCGCGCATCTTCTTATCTCTGGGCTTTTGACAACGCAGATGTAGAATGTATAGGCAAAAGCTTATCAACCAAGGTAAACATTGCTATCAGGTAAACTATGTTACCACTAAGATGAAAGATGTGTGAGGGAATTGAATTGTCTATTTTTGCTTTTCCAGGTTTTCTAAGCCCTGGATGTCGACCCTTACATTAGCTACTTCCTAACTGTGTGATAGTGAAGTTGCTCAGTCGTGTACAACTCTTTGCAGCTGCATGGGCTATAGCCTACCACGCTCCCCATCCATGGGATTTTTCAGGCAAGAGTACTGAAGTGGATTGCCATTTCCTTCTCCAGGGGATTGTCCCGACCCAGGGATTGAACTGGATCTCCTGCACTGTAGGCGGATGCTTTACCATCTGAGCCACCAGGGAAGTGGCTTAAAGCTCAACATTCAGAAAACTAAGATCATGGCATTTGGTCCCATCACTTCACAGCAAATAGAGAAACAGTGGAAACAGTGAGAGACTATTTTGAGGGGCTCTGAAATCACTGCAGATGGTGATTGCAACCATGTAATCAGAAGATGCTTGGTCCTTGAAAGAAAAGTTATGACCAACCTAGACAGCATATTAAAAGGCAAAGACATTACTTTACCAACAAAGGTCCATCTAGTCAAAGCTATCATTTTTCCAGTAGTCATGTGTGGATGTGAGAGTTGGACTAGAAAGAAAGCTGAGCACTGAAGAACTGATGCTTTTGAACTGTGGTGTTGGAGAAGACTCTTGAAAGTCCCTTGGACTGCAAGGAGATCCAACCAGTCCATCCCAAAGGCTATCAGTCTTGGGTGTTCACTGGAAGGACTGATGTTGAAGTTGAAACTCCAATACTTTGAGCATGTAATG
The DNA here is from genome assembly GCA_006410615.1 of Neotragus moschatus. NCBI lineage: Eukaryota > Metazoa > Chordata > Mammalia > Artiodactyla > Bovidae > Neotragus > Neotragus moschatus. Next base: position 242,339 of record SJYA01002815.1, read on the forward strand.
CAAAGAACTGACTCACTAGAAAAGACCCTGATGCTGGGAAAGATTGAAGGTGGGAGGAGAACAGGACAACAGAGGATGGGATGGTTGGATGGCATCACCAACTCAATGGACATGAGTCTGAGTAAACTCTGGGAGTTGGTTGCGGGGGGTCCAGCCTCTGTGGGGATCCAGGGGTCTGGTGGGATGAACGGCGTTGGCGGAGAGACGGAGACTGGCCTCAAGGACACAGCCAATTAAGCACAATTAAGCATGGAGACTGGCCTCAGGGACACAGCTGATTTGATTGAATGAGCACAGAGACTGGCCTCAGGGACACAGCCGATTTTATTGAACGACGGAGATTGGCCTCATGGACACAGCCGAATCCACTGAACGGAGACTGGCCTCAGGGACACAGCCAATTTAATGAATCCTCAATCCTAAAACTCTTTTCTAGACTCTATATACCTTTTAAAATATCAATTATTAACGATAGACCATCATTTTTCCTTCTTTCTTGTGACTAGGTAACAATCTGTTTTCTTTCTATTTCCCTGACTCTTTGGGGAAAATTTCAACAAAGTCAGTTTGGATACAAAGTCTTCTTGCCCTTTTGGGCTGGAACAATAATCAGTTTAAGTGTTCTGTTTTCTTTTACACTCCTTAGGCAGCCTTTCCATTCTTCTGGTCTCGCTGCTGCCCCTCTTGCTTTTTTCTCTCAGATCAAATATCAGGTGATTTATTTACAGGTTTCAGCAGGTGTCCAAATGGTAACCATAGTTTCCTTCCTACATTCTACTCTTACATACAATAGCAGTTTCAGTAATTTTTTTACATTAATTCTCATGAAAGCAGAACAATCATGTTTTTCACAGAAAGTTAATTATTAATAGTAGCTTACATTATTCTTAACTAATATCCAAATCTGTTTTCTACAACTAGAGCACTCCCGGGTGCCCCATGAGTAAGGTATGAGGAATTCAGAAGCAGCTCAGCAGTTATTACTGGCCAGAAAATATTATAGACCCGTTTATGATCAAAAGCTTATTTTTACTACCTTATTTCTCTTAAATTCTGCTGGCTCTTCTAAGCCAGCCATATATATACCGGCTGGGAACTCATAGAGCATCAGGGTGTATTTTGTTATTGCATTTATGTGCATTTATAACTATTCTATAATCATTAGGGCCTCTCCTAACCCAAGTGGGTCTAAGAGGGTCAAATCAAGATGTGCCAAAGGTTACATATTTACAAAAGGACTTCATCCCAGGCCCCATGCTAACCCAGATCCCTGGGGGCAGTGTTAGTCTCAATGACTGCTGCGGTTTAGCAGCAGCTTAAGATTTCATTGAGGCTGTACTAGGAAAATCAGAACAATCAGTACCAAGAAGCAAAGCGATGCAAAGTGAGGGGTCATGCCACTGGTCGAGGTCCTCGAGTGCATCCGGATGGCCTGGCCTCTTTGGGCCGGGTCACCTCAGCCCGGAACTTTGTCATGGGTGGATTTTCTCTCAGAGCCGCTCTCGACAGTTGGTGATGGACAGTGTGGCCTGGAGTGCTGTAGTCTGTGGGGTTGCAAAGAGTCAGACATGACTGAGCAACTGAACTGAACTGAGTGATGTTGAACAAGATGCTTAAGTGTCTCTGTGTCAGTTTTCTTATCTGTAGAGTGGATATAATCGCAGTGGTTTTTCTATGGATTTGATTAAATAGTTTATGTTCAGCTTCTAGCACAGGGCCCAATACATAATCAATGTACCCTTTAAATGTTAGGATTTATCCTCTACTGTGATGAAACTATCCTCCAAGTGCAAGAAAGTCAAGCTGCAATCATGGTGTTATTCAGATCAGAAGTCACTAATTACTAATGGTCAATACAGGAAGTGAGGCAAAGTATCAAGGAGCATTCTAGGACAGGCCATCCTCTTTCATTTTTGTTTATCCAATTCTCCACCTCAAGTTCTAGCCCCAAAAGCACATTATTTTTTTTTTATAATATAAAGCCTTATCTGAGCTCTGCACACCCAGAGACCATCATCTTTGAATCTATAGCATTCCTTTTAGAAGCCAAATACTAGATTGTGTGATTATAGACAAGCTTCCTGATGCACAAAAATATGTATTTTTATCAACCCAGTTAGATCAGAAGCTTTTGGAAGGTAGACATAATTGTTTTTTAAAAAATTCATAGAAGTCTCATTAATCTAACCTGTCCTTCCTATCCTCTCTTTTTCTCTCCCTACTTCTCTTCCTTGTTTCCTTCTCTTCTCTACTCCTTTCTTCATCCTATTAATTAAGCTATATTAACTTATTCAGGACCCACCAGGTACTATGCTGTTGCTACAGGGATGTATACAATGGAAAAGACATAAACTCTGTCTTTATAGAACTTAGGATGTAGTTAAGGAGATAGCAAGTACCTCAGTCGTGTCTGACTCTTTGCGGCCCCATGAACTGTAGCCTTCCAGGCTCCTCTGTCCATGGGATTCTCCAGGCCAGAATACTGGAGTGGGTAGCTGTTCCCTTCTCCAGGGGATCTTCCCACCCAGGGATCAAACCCAAGTTGCCTGCATTGCAGGCTGATTCTTTACTGGCTGAGCTACCAGGGAAGTCCTTAAGGAGATAGGGCAAATGAATATATTAACTGTAGTCATAATTGTTCCATGTGTAATAGTATATAATGTAGAAAATAGTAAGCACTTTTCAAAAATCACAGTTAAATACAGAAAGGTAAGCTTTGAAGAGTAAGGAAGACCTCAGCAAGAAAAGAGTTGATGAGTGTCCAGAAATTAAGGGGATACCCTCACTGCTTGCTGAGTTATGGCAAATGAAGGCTGGACTATACCATTATTGCTGCGAAGTTTCTAGAATATTTGCTATAGTAATGTTAGCCTGGTAAAGAATCTGCCTGCCATTGCAGGAGACAGAGGACATGCAGGTTCAATTCCTGGGTCAGAAAGATCCACTGAAGAAGGAAATGGCACTCCAGTATTCTTGCCTGGAGAATCCCATGGATAGAGGAGCCTTTTAGGCTACAGTTCATAGTGTCTCAAGGAGTCAGACACAAATGAGCGTGCAGTGGCTACACTGCAGAGAAACTTGAATTACAGCCCAGGGTTTCTCTTTGGCATAGACCTGTTTATCAAACTTTCCAGATGAATATCTTCTAGTATTATGATGTTTCTAACCATGATTATTGATGTTTCTAGTTCCTGGTGTTTCACAGTCAAGTTAGGAGTGATAAATTGGTAGAAGTGAATGTCTTTGTATGGGTTTGATGATGTTAAGGAGCATAGCCTAGAAATTATTTTTTGTAAATATCACATTCTAGGGCTTTCCTGGTGGCTCAGATGGTAAAGAAACTGCCTTCAATGAAGGAAACATGGATTTGATCCCTGGGTTGGGAAGAGCCCCTGGAGAAAGAAATGGCAATCCACTCCAGTATTCTTGCCTAGAGAATTCCATGGTCAGAGGAGCCTGGCAGACTACAGTCCATGGGGTCACAAAGAACTGGACACGACTGAGTGACTAACACACATACATATCACATTTTAAGTAAAACTCACATTCTCTGACTCTTTCTGAAAAAAAATCTATAGCAGAATCTGTGGACTTAAAAGAACAGGAGGGGGCCACAGGGCTGTGTGCTGCAAATGATGATATAATAATTATAACTTGAAAAAAATTATCTAGATCTCTACTGTAAATGAAAACAGAGAACAGAGGAGAAAACACAGATAACTGATTTGTTAGATAAACACCTGGAGACCTTCTCCAATTATAGCATGTAATATGCAACATAAAAAATGTATGCAACCATGGAGAAAGAGAAGGCACTTTGTGCTATTGCCTGCCTCTTATTAAAAAATTTATTAGGTAATGCCTATTAATGATATTAATAGCTGATATTTATAGAATATCTAATATTCATTGTTAGCCAACATATGCACTGTTAGCTCACAATATGCACTGTTAGCCAATATATATATAATAGCACTGTTTACACATATAATAATTTTTAATTAATTATTGAGACAATGCAACTTGAAATTGGTTGAGAAATGAGGGGAAAGAGAATAACATGAACCAACTCTTTAGAGAAATTTGGCTGTGAAAAAAAGATGCAAAAGGAGTAGAAGGAAGAAGTTGCAAGTGAAACTGTGTAAGATAATCTTTCTTCCACTGTTTGCCTGGGCAAACAGGTGCACAGAGAGTTTATGTGACCCAACCAATATCTAACAGAGTTGGGGAGTGAATTTCAAGCCCATGTACTGGCTTCTAGGGCAATAGATCATCTTTAGCCAGATGACACCATTCCCTTAATTCAGGAAAGCATGGAAACTCAGAATCCCTTTTGGACTTTTGAAAGAAAGTTGTGGAACCTTCTGAAGAAGGTTGTAGAACAAGGTGAGGTTGTTCCTAGGTGCCCTAAATTAGAGTGAGGTCAGCGTGAAGTCATTTTTATTCTTAGTTTTGTTTGGTAATCCCTGGAAGAGTGTTCTAACCTTAGTAGTAAATGACAACAAGAAAACCATTTATTGGGCACTTGCCTAATCTCAAGTTTTATACACATCATCTTCAAAATAATGCTGTGAAGTATATAACATTATTCTCTCCATTTAAAAAATAAAGGTGTTTAAGCCCAGAGAAGTAAAGTCACTTCTCCAAGGATATACTGCTACTAAAATTGAGTTTAGGCTTTGGATCCAAAGCCCAGATTATCAACCACCACTACTTCTTATTGCATCTTGCTGGAGGTGGGAGTGAAGAAGAGTATAGTAAGTGAGTAGTTTAAAGTCCACAACAATCTGTTTTCATCCAGCTCCTTATTTGGAAGCAAAGTAATTTCTCCTCAAGTTATATTAACTGGGCATTCTATCAGGGCAGACTCTGATCTTTTCTTATGTCATCTCATGACCCATGGAGAATAGGCTTGATTTTGTTTTTGTTAAAGATTTCAGTGGTGAAAATCTGTTTCTCTATCACAAATGGTTAAAAAAAATCCACTTTCTGAAGATCTAGTATATCAGATGTGACGGGCATGCTACAAATCTGCTTAATGAGTCTTGAATGTGAACAGTGTATTGGCATATTTAAGACAAATTGCAATTGTCAGAAATTCCTTTGTGGCTTTCTCTGAGGCCTATGAGTGGAGGTACATTAACTCTATGGTTCTCTGGCAGTTTAACTTTTACATTTTTTTTCTTTTGCTTTGAAACCATGAACAATAAATTATGAGCAGAATGCTTTTGGATGGATAGAGGAAAAATCCTGAAGGTCTCAAAATACTGTACGAACATTCAGCTAACATGATCATGCAATTGTCAGGGGGAAAAGATACTGTGCATAAAAATATGAAGATATTTATTACAGAAAAAATAGTGTGCATTTGGAGTTCCAAAAATCTCTCAGAGGAAACAGCTTCCTTTCCTTTTGAGAGCCATGAATCATTGTCATACAAAGGATATTTCTTGTATCTGTAGATGGATACAAAGAAATACATTTCAGAGTTCTCTTTGAAATGAAATAGAGAATTAAAAAACAAGACATAAGTGGAACAAAGAAATAGATTTTCAGGTTCTGCTGCATTTTAATATATAATGATGTGTGTCCATATATGTCTATACCCTTGAAATGTGTATTATGTTGGCCCTTAATCTACCTTATTAGAGACATCTACTACTCAGAAGCAAGTATGCTTCCAAAGTATTAGCGCATTCCACAATTCTTCTGCTCCTCTGAAGACATCTCCAAGAATGGCCTGAGTAAGTGAAATCCCTCCCCTTAGCACCTTCAGTGGGCGGTACTGCTGTGGGACCCTCAGTTTCCATCTGATGCTCTCCCACCAAGCTGTTCTGATGTTCACTTCTCTATGAACTTTAGCATTAAAGATGAAAGTGGTGTGAAACAATTTTGGAGAAAGGAAGCTTTGTAGTCTCAACCCCTAGGGTAAAATAAATTATTCTTCTAGGCACTTTGGCAGAGGGACTGTTTTGAAAGGCAAGAGGGCCAGAAAAGGCCTGAAAAATCATGGCCATTGTTTCTGACAGCTTTTGGAGTGTTAATCAGGTTAAGCAAGACCAGCAGGCTGCATTTTGAGTGAGCTCTGAAAATTCCTGGGAGCATATCTCTCTTTGTGTATGCCACACCAGCCCCTGGCCCTTGGCTGCTGTCAGTCTGATGGATAGCTGGAGCTAAAGCTTTAGGTGCAAGGACAGCTGGAGGTGGGAAAGGGTGACACTCTTGAGAGAACTCTTGTTAATCTAAGGCTATGCTTCTTGAACATGGTACTCAGAAGTTTTGAAAACCACATGATAAATGTGGTATATATTACTGGAGGGTCAATTTTACTAGATGATTAGAGGTGCAAATCAATTTTTTGATATTAAAAGGAACAACACAGATATGAATTAGAAGGCAAACATTGCATAAAATTAAAATAAAACCAGAGACTATAAGGAAATAATAAGGTTATAGTAGGCTAGATTCTGATCACCTCCTCCCCACCCAATCCCAGAGAGTATATGAACACTCTCAGTTCAGTTCAGTTCAGTCACTCAGTCGTGTCCAACTCTTTGCGACCCCATGGACTGCAGCACACCAGGCCTCCCTGTCTATAACCAATTCCCGGAGTTTACTCAAACTCATGTCCGTCGAGTTGATGATGCCATCCAACCATCTCATCCTCTGTCATCCCCTTTTCCTCCCACCTTCAATCTTTCCCAGCATCAGGGTCTTTTCAAATGAGTCAGCTCTTCACATCAGGTGGCCTAAGTATTGGAGTTTCAGCTTCAACATCAGTCCTTCCAATAAACATCCAGGACTGATTTCCTTTAGGATAAACTGGTTCGATTTCCTTGCAGTCCAAGGGACTCTCAAGAGTCTTCTCCAACACCACAGTTCAAAAGCATCAGTTCTTCTTTGCTCAGCTTACTTTATAGTCCAACTCTCATATCCATTCATGACCAGTGGGAAAAACAAAGCTTTGACTAGACTGACCTTTGTTGGCAAAGTAATGTCTCTGCTTTTTAACATGCTGTCTAGGTTAGTCATAACTTTCTTTCCAAGGAGTAAGCATCTTTTAATTTCATGGCTGCAGTCACCATCTGCAATGATTTTGGAGCCCCCAGAAATAAAGCCTGTCACTCTTTCCACTGTTTTCCCATCTATTTGCCCTGAAGTGTTGGGACTGGATGCCATGATCTTAGTTTTCTGAATGTTGAGCTTTAAGCCAACTTTTTCACTCTCCTCTTTCACTTTCATCAATAGGCTCTTTAGTTCCTCTTCACTTTCTGCCATAAGGGGGTGGTGTCATCTGCATATCTGAGATTACTGATATTTCTCCTGGCAATCTTGATTCCAGCTTGTGCTTCATCCAGCCCAGTGTTTCTCATGATGTACTCTGCATATAAGCTAAATAAGCAGGGTGACAATATACAGCCTTGACGTACTCCTTTTCCTATTTGAAACCAGCTGTTGTTCCATGTCCAGTTCTAACTGTTGCTTCCTGACCTACATACAGATTTCTCAAGAGGCAGGTCAGGTGGTCTGGTATTCCCATCTCTTTTAGAATTTTCTACAGTTTATTGTGATCCACATAGTCAAAGGCTTTGGCATAGTCAATAAAGCAGAAGTAGATGTTTTTCTGGAACTCTCTTGCTTTTCTGATGAACACCCTAGGCTACTTTTAAGGGCCCCTGTGTTGGGTGTCTTTGAGCAGTTAGATACAGGTGAATCCAGAAAAGGTAAAAGACTTCATGTTGTTTAAACTGAAAGCTTTAAGATAAAATTTGAGGTTGAAACTCATCAGTCTACAGGCTGATTTTGACACACAGGTTAAATTTGAACAGATGTGTGTAGTTTGATCCAGGCAGTGTTAATTTTTTCAGTTGGTTGCTGGAATTTGTAAAGCAAATTCCTCATAATAATCTGGTTTCTCTTTAAAAAAAAAAAAAAAAAAAGGAAGATTTGACAACACCCAGCATGGTCTCTTACATGGAGATACTCAACTAGAGCTCAACAGTGCTACTGTCTTCAAACAGTAAAATTTTGACCCACCCCACATCCCACCCAGCCCAGTTCTTTCACTGCTATCTGTCTGATGTCTTTAGACATTTCCATTCTGTGACCCATTCTTTGTGATGATACCCCTGGGTTTTTTCTCATGGCCTTATCTTTGTAGAATTCATCTTTCCTTCTCATTTGGTCTTGTGCCCTTCTATAGACAAGGTTGTCATGGTAATCTATAGAGTTCAATTCCTTTACATTCTGAGAACTAGTCCTTACATCAGTTCAGTTCAGTCACTCAGTCGTGTCCGACTCTTTGTGACCTCTGACTTAAGTATGGATAGTAAATGTATGCAGACAAGCTGCCATGTGCAGTGGCAATATGAAGACGGAGGCTGTAAGCTGGTGTTTGCTACTTTGATAGGGACCTCCAAAAACTCTCCATGTCCACATTTCACCGAATTTTGACTAGGTGAATATAACTCTTTATGTTGTTACATTTATTTTAAAACTTAATATGAAAGAGACATGTGTTAATTTTGATATAGAGGAGAAAGTGTAGAGAACTTGTCGCTTGTCAGCTATAGTGTTGGAGAAAGACACTTAGGGTATTAAGGTTCTTGGGTTATAACCCCAGCGCTATACTTACTGTACATTGTCAGGTGTGATAACTAAGTTGGTGATACTTGAATTCATCTTCTGATGTGGATTATATCACCTACCTGTTCTATCACACAAACTCCCTGAGAATCCAATGTAATAATACAAATAAATCAGCTTAGAGGACCATAAAAACTTTACAAATTTTGTCATCACGTTCATATGAAATCCTCAAATGGTGGATTATGTCTCGGTAATTCTCATTGACCAATGTAATCTCCACTACTTAGTTGTATTTCCTGATGGTGATGTAGTTTCCATTTTTAAAGACCAAAGAGAAAATTTTGTTACAAGAAGATGTATCTTTATTGGCCAAGTAAGGTCTTAAAATGATAAAAGAGTGTCTTGCTGTCCTTTTTTCAATGAATTACCAGAGTTATTTACCACAACTTCCAAACAAGAAATGATAAAGTTATATAAAAATGTGTTTGATTTTTATAGGTTTGGAGGTCACTGAGACCCAGCTTTATATTCATTATTTGCTAATACCATTTTTCTTTCATGCTCTGTGAATTTGTGAGAGTCTTTTTCCATTCAGGCAGTCAGAAATATGAATTTGTTTTATATTAACCTACTTGTGGTAGCAGGTATATGCAGCAGACATGCTGCTGGTCATATCTTTTTTTACCTTTATAAAAATTTTAGTGTTTCTTGTTGGTAGCAAAAACATCAGTGTTTCTCTTTGAACAAGTCTGAACAAGTCATTTGATGTTTTCTGGTTTAGCTCTTAAATCTTGTGTGGTGTGGATTACAAAGAAAAGAGACATTAGGGATTCTATTATCAATCTCATTCTTCAGAGCTTTCAAAAGAAAACTTTTAAAGGCACTAGATTTTCTGCAGCTAAGGAGGCTTCTGGCGTTTACATTCATAGAGATGGTTTGCACAGGAATCCTTTTTAAGAAGGAAGCAGAACACCACTCATTCTGTTACTTACAGTGTCCCATGATCAGCATTTTAAAAGCCATTTTAAATCTTGAAAGCTAGAGTGTAGGGCCTATGGGTACATTATACCCTGTGAAAAGTGAAAGCCGCTCAGTCATGTCTGACTCTTTGTGACCCTATGGACTATACAGTCCATAAAATTCTCCAGGCCAGAATACTGGAGTGGGTAGTCTTTCCCTTCTCCAGGGGATCTTCCCAACCTAGGGATCAAACCCAGGTCTCCCACACTGCAGGTGGCTTATTTACCAACTGAGCTATCGGGGAAGCCCTTGTATTATATAAGTATTTTCAGATTACATTATAGATGACATAGAATTACCTTAGATGCTCATATTTAGAAATACATTACTTATGATCAGTACCCTATTCAGTGTTTCTCTCTTTCAACATTTCTGCTCTTTGGTCATATGGTCCTGTGTTTCTTGAAGTATGTTTTGTAGAACACTGATTCCATAATATGCTTCCTCAAAGTTGGGTTCAATGATGAAATTAGAGTTAACATGGTTTGGAGTCAGCTTACATTTTGGTCTCTTTCCTTTGAACATAGTTCTCTGCTCTCCTTATGATCATTGGTGACCAGAAGTGAGTAGATGACTTTAGGACCAAAGCACAGTTATTACAGCCTTAGCTTAAGAAAGTATATTATTAGCAGGCTTTTGACTTCACTGTTTAATCTTCTTATTGATATTGATTATCAGCATAAGCTGGAGCCCATTCACCATGACAAGGGTGACCATATAATGTATCACCTAAACTAAAGTACTTTACAGAGACAGCAGAAGGGCAAAACTAATAATTATACTTGACAAAAAGCATAATTGGGGCTGTGCTGGGTAAATTGGGACATATGGTTACTCTGGCTTGATGAACTTACTTTGTCTTCAAAGCCTAACTCTTGTCCTAACCTCTCCATAAGGACTTTTCTGTTTTCCTCAATTGAAGGTAATTTTTCACTGCACTGAAGTCCCTCTTTTATTAAATTTATAATTTTCTAAAGAATTTGGAAAAGAATACATACATGTATATGTATAGTGGAGTCACTTTGCTGTACACCTGAAACTAATACAACACTGTTAATCATGCTTCGAATAAAACAAAAAAACTAGAAAAAAATGTGCAACTTTCTACCTTGTCTTAATAGCCTCTAAGGCACATTTCATGTCTCCCCTATCTATATTTACCCCATCTTGCTATCTCCAGTGCCTGTCCTAAATTATTAGTATATGGTTTTGAGTGAGTGATAGAATAGATGAATAAATGTGTTTAATACCAGAAGTCTGGTAGCCTTCTCTATTGTTATCTTTTTTTCCTCTTAAAATAAATGGTTGGGAACACATGTACACCTGAGATGAAAAAAATAAATAAATAAATTAATTAAAAAAAAATAAAAATAAATGGTATACAGTCAGTGTATTTCACTATCACACATCCCTCATGCACTTTATTTTCTCTAGGCAATTTGGACTCTCTTATTTATTTGCTATATCCAGATCTATGTAGGCATCCCTTGGCTTTGTTTTTCTTCATTCCCACTATCAACATCCAATTCCAGGGCTTTATTGTATTATTCTTGGATATATGCTGCAGCTTCCTAGCTAGTTATCTTGTTATGAATTTCTTTTTAATTTCTATTTTGGACATACAACAGCCTAATCTACCTAAAATAGAATTTTGGTATTTCCCCCTATTTTAGAACTAAAAATCCTTTCCAATAGCCCATAGACTAAAATTCATACTCAAACTGGCATTTAAAGCCCTTCATTAACTGAGTATAATTTACAGATTCAACCTTGCCTTTGGAATTTTTGATTCCTCTTTTTAGAATTCTTAGTCTGCATCATCTGATTCCTTTACTTAAAAAAAGTTCAAATCTGGTTCTCTATCAATTTTCTAGCCTTGTTGCTTGCTGTTTTCTCCATGCTCTGAACCCTATTCACCACCAAACTATTTGCAATTCTCACATCATTTTAAGTATCTATGCCTTTGCAAATGATATTTATTCTGTCTAGAGAAATTTCTCTCTTATGACATATATTCCTATTCATTTTGTTAGACTTATAAATAATCATTACCCTCTTTGCAGTCTTTTTTCCTCATCCTTCTCTATTCCCTAACCATTGTTAGTTACCCATTCTCTGTGCTTCAGTTTTTGTAGCTGTAGTACATATGTCACAGTGAATTATTGACTTGTCTCTTTCATTTTCAGATTGAGAGTTTTCTGAGGTCAACGGCATAGTTTTACTTTACATATTTGTATCTCTTGGGCCTATGGGTGGCACAAGTGAGCAACTAACAACAAAAGTGACTAGAACACAATAAGTTATCAGAAAATATTAATTTATAGTGATATCAATATGGCTAACATTTATTGAGTACTTGCTTTGTCCTAGATATTACCTTGTGTAACTTCATATAATTTAATCCTCATTCCAACCTTCTAAGATAAGCCTTTTTAATATGGCCATTTTATACATGAGGAAATTTAGAGGTTCAAAGAGGTTAAGTAACTTACCTAAGGACAGAAAGCTACATGGCAAAACAAGTCTCAGAAATCAGGCTATCAAACTGCAAAGCTCATGATTTTAAGCACTGCACACATTTATTCATTTCTAACTCTAAATACTGGCATGATTGGAAGAACTTCCTCCCCAATTTTTTAAATTTTTTTAAATCAAATTTAAGGCACAGGTCAAAATCTAATTCCTACTCATTCCTTCCATGACTGTAACAGCCTTCAATTCAGTTCACTTCAGTTCAGTCACTCAGTCGTGTCTGACTCTTTGTGACCCATGAATCATAGCACACCAGGCCTCCCTGTCCATCACCGACTCCCAGAGTTTACCCAAACTCATGTCCATCAAGTCAGTGATGCCATCTAGCTATCTCATCCTCTGTCGTCCCCTTTTGCACCTGCCTCCAATCCCTCCCAGCATCAGGGTCTTTTCAAATGAGTCAACTCTTCGCATGAGGTGACCAAAGTATTTGAGTTTCAGCTTCAGCATCAGTCCTTCCAATGAACACTCAGGACTGGTCTCCTTTAGAATGCACTGGCTGGATCTCCTTGCAGTCCAAGGGACTCTCAAGAGTCTTCCCCAACACTACAGTTCAAAACCATCAATTATTCGGTGCTCAGCTTTCTTCAAAGTCCAACTCTCACATCCATACATGACCACTGGAAAAACCATAACCTTGACTAGACAGACCTTTGTTGGCAAAGTAATATCTCTGCCTTTTAATATGCTCTCTATGTTGGTCATAACTTTCCTTCCAAGGAGTAAGCGTCTTTTAGTTTCATGGCTGCAGTCACCATATGCAGTGATTTTGGAGGCAAGAAAAATAAAGTCTGACACTGTTTCCACTGTTTCCGCATCTATTTCCCATTAAGTGATGGTATCAGATGCTGTGATCTTAGTTTTCTGAATGTTGAGCTTTAAGCCAACTTTTCTTTTTAAATTAATTAGTTTATTTATTTTACTTTACAATATTGTATTGGTTTTGCCATACATCGACTTGAGTCTGCCATGGGTGTACATGTGTTCCCCATCCTGAACCCCCCTCCCACCTCCCTCCCCATACCATCCCTCTAGGTCCTCCTGGTGCACCAGCCCCAAGCACCCTGTATCATGCATCGAACCTGGACTGGTGATTTGTTTCACATATGATAATTTACATGTTTCAATGCCAGNTCCTCTTCACTTTCTGCCACAAGGGTAGTGTCATCTGCATATCTGAGGTTATTGATATTTCTCCCGGCAGTCTTGATTCCAGCTTGCCGGGGTCCAGCCCCGGTGCATCCAGGGTGATTTGAAGGGGAGACGGAATCAGCGTCCTAGGAAAAAACTTATTTCATAACAGATATATAGAAAGATTAGAAATGCATAGTGTAGTAGGAAATATTAGTGGAGAAAAATAAGCTGAATAACTTGGTTTACGTGGGATAGCAATAAAATTCCAAGACAAGGAATTTGCACCATCTACGTTGGGCCACCAGTGCCACTTGAATATTGGAAGGTGCCCCTCACTGGGCTCCTTATCGCATGGAACTTAACAGCCAGGGCAAGTAAGTAGACGTGGCGAGCACCCACGCTCCAGATGGGAATTCAGCCAGAAAAAACAGGGAGCAAAAAAGAAACGACATAGGGGAATCCGTCTTTCCAGAAACTGATCCGTTTTCTTTATTTTTCAGGTTTTCTTGTATACTTTTTGTTATACATAGAGATGAATATGTATAGTTACGTGGGGGTCAGCAGACCTGACCCTTGTGAAAATCAGGTGCTTCATATAAATGTATATAAAGGTCTTATTGGTTTTGCATCATCTTCTGGCCATGAGGCCTGCTGACATTTTAGGCCCTGCTGACATTTTATGGCCCTAAGTCAACCTGAAAAGTTATTTTTTCCAGGGGTGATTTTTTCTTAAACCAGGCACCACCCTCCAAGTAAAGTTGCATTCCTATAGGGTGAGGGTGTAGTGGGTTACAATCAAGAAAGGAATTTACTTAGCCTAAGGTTTAACATGATTAATCCTAAAGGTTAATGCTTATTTCTCCTATATGCTAGTTATATTCATTATAAGGGCAGGGTATATGGAGATTTAGCAGCAAATATTGGCTCAACAAATGAAAACCCTTCACCAATATAATTTCTAATCAATCTACTATACTATACTAATAATTTCTAACTTCTCAAAAGAGTCTGTATATAGAAAGTTTAAAGCATTTTGTGCCTCTCATGGTTGGGAGGCTGTAAACAATGACATGTGGCCAGACGAACCCACTCAGGCAGGCTAAAGAACCTTCAGAGGAGTTTGTAAGTTGAAACACTCTTGTCACGCCCAGGAATTTTTATTAACTGGAGCTGCAAGTTAACTCCTTCTCTGAGAGAAACGGTGATGGGGGAGAGCCCCCTGTAAAATCAGAGGTGTGGGTGAGAGCATAAAACAGTAAAGTAGGTAGACTCTGGTTTTGGGGGTAGATACTTGGGAACAGGGGTTTCCTGAGGCTTGATCCTGCCTTTGCGTATGCTGAAGCCTCCTTCCTCATGACCTTTGCCATGGCGGAGTTCCTCACACTGGCTCCCGGCACTAGCTTGTGCTTCATCCAACCCAGCATTTCTCATTATGTACTCTGCATATAAGTTAAAGAAGCAGGGTGACAATATACAGCCTTGGCATACTCTTTTTCCTATTTGGAACCAGTCTGTTGTTCCATGTCCAGTTCTAACTGTTGCTTCCTGACATGCATACAGATTTCTCAAGAGGCAGGTCAGGTGGTCTGGTATTCCCATTTCTTTCATAATTTTCCAGTTTGTTGTGATCCACCCAGTCAGAGGCTTTGGCATAGTATGGTAATGGGTTTATGATTCTTATTTTTAAATGTGTTCATAAAGCTTCAAGTTTTCTCAATGTAAATTTCTAATATAGTAAATATCAGGAGATATAATTCTGGATAAAACCTATTTGGGGTCCTCAATAATTTTTAAGAGTTCTCAGATGAAAAAGTTTGAGAATTGTTAGAGGTCAATAGTGTAGGTGCTGAAATCAGACTGCCTGTCACTGAGATACCAAGTGACCCTTCCTGAGCAGTGTCAGTTACTTCACCTGTAAAATGAGAATGATGATATTACCCATCTTATAGAGCTATTTAGAGGTGTAACAGAAGGAAGGAAACAGCAACCCATTCCAGTATTCCTGCCTGGAGAATCCTGTGGACAGAGGAGCCTGGTGGGCTGCCATCTATGGGGTCGCACAGAGTCGGACACAACTGAAGCAACTTACCATGCATTCATGCATCGGAGAAGGAAATGGCAACCCACTCCAGTATTCTTGCTTGCAGAATCCCAGGGATGGAAGAGCCTGGTAGGCTGCCATCTGTGAGGTCGCACAGAGTCGGACACGACTGAAGTGACTTAGCAGAAGCAGCAGTAGCAACAGAAGGAAGGTATGGGAAGAGCAATGCATAGCAAATATGAAGCATTCATAAAGTGTTAGGTATTATAATTTGCCTAGTTCTGTGACGTCTGGAAGCTGAGGAAGGTCAGATAAAATATCTTGCCTGAGGTCACACAGAGTCTGTGGGAATTTGTCTTCTGAGTCTCACTACTTCACACTGGATTATCAGTACTTCATAAGCTATTGGCTCCATAGTTGTTCAGAGCAGTAGAATCATCACATTTTTGTTTACCTTTGGAAATCAAGAAGAAGAGAAAGGTCTTTTCTGTTAGATGTCTCTATTAGGTCATAATCCTTGTACTTAATTATAAGCATATGATATTTACAGTTTCATTCTAGTCCCAAAGAAAAGCAATGCCAAAGAATCCTCAAACTGCCACACAATTGCAGTCATCTCACACCCTAGTAATGCTCAAAATTCTCCAAGCTAGGCTTCAGCAATATGTGGACCATGAACTTCCAGATGTTCAAGCTGGTTTTAGAAAAGGCAGAGGAACCAGAGATCAAATTGCCAACACCTGCTGGATCATCAAAAAAGCAAGAGCGTTCCAGAAAAACATCTATTTCTGCTTTATTGACTGTGCCAAAGCCCTTCACTGTGTGGATCACAATAAACTGTGGAAAATTCTGAAAAGATGGGAATACCAGACCACCTGAACTGCCTCTTGAGAAACCTGTATGCAGGTCAGGAAGCAACAGTTAGAACTGGACATGGAACAGACTGGTTCCAAATATGAAAAGGAGTATGTCAAGGCTGTATATTGTCATCCTGCTTGTTTAACTTCTATGCAGAATACATCATGAGAAATGCTGGGCTGGAAGAAGCACAGGATGGAATCAAGATTGCCAGGAGAATTATCAGTGACCTCAGATTTGCAGATGATACCACCATTATGGCAGAAAATGAAGAAGAACTAAAGAGCCTCTTGATAAAAGTATAAGAGGAAAGTAGAAAAAGTTGGCTTAAAGCTCAACATTTAGAAAACTAAGATCATGGCATCTGGTCCCATCACTTCATGGCAAATAGATGGGGAAACAGTGGAAACAGTGGCTGACTTTATTTTTCTGGGCTCCAAAATCACTGCAGATGGAGACTGCAGCCATGAAATTAAAAGACGCTTACTCCTTGGAAGAAAAGTTATGGCTAACCTAGATAGCATATTAAAAAGCAGGGATAATACTTTGTCAACAAAGGTCCATCTAGTCAAGTCTATGGTTTTTCAAATAGTCATGTATGGATGTGAGAGTTGGACTGTGAAGAAAGTTGAATGCCAAAGAATTGATGCTTTTGAACTGTAGTGTTGGAGAAGACTCTTGAGAGTCCCTTGGACTGCAAGGAGATCCAACCAGTGCATCCCAAAGGAGATTTATCCTGGGTGTTCATTGGAAGGACTGATGTTGATGTTGCAGCTGAAACTCCAGTACTTTGGCCACCTGCTGTGAAGAGCTGACTCATTTGAATAGACCATGATGCTATGAAAGATTGAAGGCAGGAGGAGAAGGGGACAACAGAGAATGAGATGGTTGAATGGCATCACTGACTGAATGGACATGGGTTTGGGTAGACTCCAGCAGTTGGTGATGGACAGGGAGGCCTGGCATGCTGCGGTTCATGGGGTCGTAGAGTTGGACACGACTGAGTGACTGAACTGAACTGAACTGAAACACTTTCAGTTATAGTCAGCCACATCAGGTATGAAGAGTATGTGAATTTGTCTCCTTTTAACAGATGAGAAATTCTGGGGCTCAGGGAAGTTTAAATGACTTTCCTAACATTTCATTTCAGATCAGATATTGAACCTCAGGCTTTCTAAGTCCCCTATGTTGTGTTATATAGCTATTCAGCATTGTAAACATTGTCTAACTTAATATCACAGAGGAAAATTAATCCCAGAGAGGTGAAGTGAATTTCCAAGGGTGCAAATTCCCAAATAAGGAGCAGAAGAAGCTAAAATAGTGAATGTGGTTTCCAGATTCTTGTGTTTCTTAGTTTTAGGTTTTAGTTTACCTAAATTTAGTCATGATAATTCCATTTTCTCCTGATTCTGTGTTGTATTAATATAAACACCACGGGACTATTGACTTAGTGTTTTAAATACATATCATGGTTGGGGTGATGCACCTTTTGCCTCATCAGCTAGGTTGTTTAATGGCCCTTATTCTTATGTTCTCTATGTTTAAAATCTTAGCCTTATTTTGCTGTGGATCTTTTTGGAGGCAGTTGGCATTAACTTGCAACAAGAGAAACATCAGTTGCTTCCCATATTGACCTTTATTTCAGACATTTTCAAATTTCAGTTTTATACACTTTTTGTGTTTTACTGGGTGGTCTCTATATTTGTTGATTTTCTGGGAGAAGGAGAAGGGAAGGGATTATGAATTAAAATATCATATCATTTGGACCAGAGAAGGCAACGGCACCCCACTCCAGTACTCTTGCCTGGAAAATCCCATGGACGGAGGAGCCTGGTGGGCTGCAGTCCATGAGGTCGCTAGGGGTCGGACACGACTGAGTGACTTCACTTTCACTTTTCACTTTCATGCATTGGAGAAGGAAATGGCAACTCACTCCAGTGTTCTTGCTTGGAGAATCCCAGGGATGGGGAAGCATGGTAGTCTGTCGTCTCTGGGGGTCACACAGAGTTGGACATGACTGAAGTGACTTAGCAGACTTAGCAGCAGCAATATTGGGACATAATCTATTTTTGTAGGAAGAAATTATAATATAACATCAAAATAATAATAGTTCTGTTCTATTTTGGGCTTTTAATAAAAACAGCTACATGATAACTATGAAGTCTAGAAAAATGGTACTGATGTACCGATTTGCAGGGCAGAAATAGAGATGCAGACATAGAGAACAGATTTGTGGACACAGCAGGGGAAGTAGAGGGTGGGATGAATTGAGAGAGGAGCATTGGAACATAGATTACCATATGTAAAACAATAGCAGGTGGGAAGATGTTGTATAACACAGGAAGCTCAACCTGCTGCCCTGTGACAACTTAGAGGGGTGGGATGGGGTTGAGGGGATAGGATGGGGTGGGGGGATGGGAAGGACGTTCAAGAGGGAGGGGATATATGTATACTTATAACTGATTTATATTGTCATACAGCAGAAACTAACACAATAATGTAAAGCAATTATCTTCCAATTAAAAAAAAAGAAAAATAGTTTGCCATCTACCTTTAAATAACACTGTGAATAAAAGATGCTATTCTAACTTGCTCTTATTAGATACATTTTTTAGCAAATAAAAACATTAAGAAAGTAAAAAAAAAAGCTGCATGTCTCATATATGTATTTCTTAGTTAAAAAGAAATGTAAAAGATAAAGGGGAACAAAGAATATCAAGTCTCCTTAGGATTACTGTTTTTTCCATGTGTTGCCATATGACATCAATCTTATCTAAGGTGATTTTAGAGACGTATAAAGTACATGGTCATGACTGAATGTCTAAAAGAATGAACTTTGTTTTACTTATAGTTACTTGTAAAGTTCCTTACAAGTTCCTTATAGATAACCTTGTAAAATAGTAAGGGCAAGGTGATAATATTACCATTTTATATAGTAATGTGCTAATTGAATTAAAGTGAGGCTCCATGAATCAAAGGTTGTACATTATACTATATGCCAAAGTTGGGAAGAAACTCATGACTTCTGTTTTTCAGTTCTGTGCTGTGTCTGCTTCATGACCTGGCCTTGTTTTTGGAAAAAGTTTAGTTCTAACCAGTCAAGCAATTTAAGCATTTACTGTTCTAGAGTTCTGTGATGAGGAGGTCTGTTGTACACAGATTCTCTACAGCACAGATGTTATTTCTTCTGAGAAGATATCATTCTGTTGGCTGCTGTGACCGACTACTGAGTGGACAGGTGCTCATAGGCAGGTCAGAACCATAAGTGGGTTCTCAGTAGCTAATTTTTTCTTTTTGGCAAATAACAGCATTTCCTGAAATATCTGCTCCCGTGCAGTCTCTTCTGCAGTCATTCCATTGGAACTGCTGATTTAAAAAGAGCATTGCCTTTGTGCTGCTTGTATTTTACTGGGCTTTATTGCAAGAATACTTAGGAGCAAGTAGTGGGAATTGTGGATTTGCTTAGGCTCATGGAGAAGGTACCTCTGTTCCTTTAATGATTTCCCAAGGAGACAGAATGAGGACCAGGTACCCCAAAAATTTACTATTATCTCAAATAATAGCCATTGTAATAGTACTGTTTCCTCCATGAAGTGCTTTCTCTTTTTTGAAATAGCAGAGTATTGTTTTTTAAAAATCCAAGCAAGGTATAAAGTACCAAGAAGAGAAAAATCAACCCCCGTGCCCATCACTCAAGAGAAAACAAGTTAACATTATAGTGAATATCCTACAAGATTCATTTCTAACCTCTCTATTTTGGGGATGTCTGTGTTACCAAAGATGATGTCATCCTTGTTTCTGGTGTATTTTTATTGATCTTATATTTCCCATAGATTGTAAACTCTCTTTAAATACAGAGATGGAGATGGTACCTCATATATCTTTGGGCAGTATCTAACAAGACATTGCATATTTGGTAGGTTTTAAAGAATACTTTATAAAATGTAGAAGTCAGATATATAAATTCTACTTTAAGACTCTAATTTTGGATAGTCATTGCTTTCCTTGGAGCAGATTGCAAATAGAAGATAGTAATAGCAAAAGATTAAGGAAATTAGATGAAGTCTTGAAGCACATAGATTTTTCTTTGTGTCTCCTAGGTGTTTCACAGTCCCACTGAGGTGCAACCCGGAGGTGCCCTGGTGATGGTTCTGGCCCCTGATGCACCCTCATAAATGACACCAGGTGCCACTCCTTGCCGCCCTGAGCAGTGGCAGTCAGCATGTGGGGTTTGACTGCTGAACTTTCAGTGCCTTTAGCCTCTAGTGGATTTTAATAATGTGTGTCTTGGCAAAAGGACAGAGTATTAGCTCAAATGTCACGTTAAAGGGTAGGCAGCCTGTCTGTGTGGTTCTTCTAATTGAGTAGCCCCCAACGAAGTTTGAAGTATAATTTTAATAAGAAGTCATTTTTCTATCTCTTAATCAAAAGTGATGCAGTTGAACAAAGCCACATCCTAGCAGATGGCCCCAGATTTCAACCTTTGCAGTTAGGGCACATTTATCCATGGGCTATACTTTGATCCATTAGAAGGGCTCAGACCCAGGACACAGCTAGATATTTTCTAGTAAACTTCTTAGCACCCTGCCTAGAGGAGAAACTTTTAAATATATGGACCCTGCAGATGGTGACTGTAGCCATGAAATCAAAAGATGTTTACTCCTTGGAAGAAAAGTTATGACCAACCTAGGTAGCATATTCAAAAGCAGAGATATTACTTTGCTGACTAAGGTCTGTCTAGTCAAGGCTATGGTTTTTCCAGTAGTCATGTATTGATGTGAGAGTTGGAATGTGAAGAAGGCTGAGTGCCAAGGAATTGATGCTTTTGAACTGTGGTGTTGGAGAAGACTTTTGAGAGTCCCTTGGACTGCAAGGAGATCCAACTGGTCCATTCTGAAGGAGATCGGCCATGGGATTTCTTTGGAAGGAATGATACTAAAGCTAAAACTCCAGTACTTTGGCCACCTCATGCGAAGAGTTGACTCATTGGAAAAGACTCTGATGCTGGGAGGGATTGGAGGGCAGGAGGAGAAGGGGACGACCGAGGATGAGATGGCTTGAAGGCATCACTGACTCAATGGGCAATGGCTTGAAGGCATCACTGACTCAATGGGCATGAGTCTGAGTGAACTCCAGGAGTTGGTGATGGACAGGGAGGCCTGGTGTGCTGCGATTCATGGGGTCATAAAGAGTCGGACACGACTGAGTGACTGAACTGACTGAACTGCTAGACATTGAGCCAGTCTGGTCACTTATCTGTTGGGCACTTATTATATAAGAAAAAGAGTGTTAAAGATATAATAGATTTTATCATCTGAAGCAGACTGATTTCATTTAGCTTCTTTCGGTGCCCAAGAAGCACTTCTTTCCCTTCTTTCATTTTTCTTCAGTGAAATTATACCCATTCTCCCTCCATTCTCTCTAAGCAGAATGTAGTCTTTTTCTCTTTGGAACTCCTACTTATTGATAGTTCATAGAGATGTGAATTTAATGTGAGAAATTAAGTTGGTTATTAAATAGTATCAGGGATTTATAAAATTTATTTATTTATTAAGTTATTAAATAATATCACAATTTATAAAAATAGGCATCTTATACTAATCTTTTCCACCCCACATTAGCAATTCTTGTCTCAGAACTTTGGATGTTGCAGAGTAAATCTGTTGGAAAAATTTAATTTAATTCTATTGAATTTATTATTTAAAAATTTTTACCTTTTTGTTTCAAAATGATTTCATACATAGAATTCCCATGTATTTTTAAACCAGTTTCCTCAAATGTTAATATTTTTCCATATTTGCTTTATCATTGTCTATCTGTATATAATTTTTCTATTTATTTGTTGCAGGCATGATCCTTAAGGACAATTTTAGACAAAGACAAAAGTGTATTCTTACACTTACAGTCATTTTGTTCATGGCTTTTTCTATGGGTTCAGTAAATATTTTAAAAATAGAAAAGTACTAACACTATTGGCAGTCAGCATTCATTAATTAAATGCTGTGGTATTGTATCAATCAGGGTTCCACCATAAAACATATACACACACACACACACACACACACACACACACACACACACACACGGTGGTGCTAGTGGTAAAGAACCTGCCTGCTAATGCAGGAGATGTAAGAGATATGGGTTCAGTCCCAGAGTTGGAAAGATTCCCTGGAGAATGGCATGGCAACCCACTCCAGGATTCTTTCCTAGAGAATCCCCATGGACAGAGGAAGGGCAGCTCTAGTACATGGGGTCATAAAGAGTTGGACACAACTGAAGCGACTTAGCGCACACAAACCTATAGAGAGAGAGAGATTGGCTTCTGTTATTATGTGATTGTGGATGGGGCAGTCCAAAATCTGTAGGCAAGCCATATGGAAGCCTAGAAACTCAAGCAGAAGCTGACACTGCAGTCCATAGGTAGAATTTCTTCATCAGCAGGAAAACATTAGTTCTGCTTTTATTTCTTTCAGTTAACTCGATCAGGCCCACTCAAATTATTAAGAATAATCTCACTTACTTAAAGTCAAATAATTATAGACATTAATAACATCTAAAAAATACTTTTGCAGCAACATCTAGATTAATGTTTGATTGAATGAGTATTTATTATAGGCTAGTCAAGTTGGCTGGAGAAGGCAATGACACCCCACTCCAGTACTCTTGCCTGGAAAATCCCATGGACAGAGGAGCCTGGTCGGATGCAGTCCCTGGGGTCGCTAAGAGTTGGGCAAGACTGAGCGATTTCACTTTCACTTTTCACTTTCATGCATTGGAGAAGGAAATGGCAACCCACTCCAGTGTTCTTGCCTGGAGAATCCCAGGGATGGGGGAGCCTGGTAGTCTGCCATCTCTGGGGTTGCACAGAGTTGGACACGACTGAAGCAACTTAGCAGCAGCAGCAGCAGCAGTCAAGTTGGCACAAAAAGCTGACCATCATGTATTCTATTTATTATTCACAGCTGTGACAAAGGTGTTATTATCCCTACTTTATAAGTGAAAAAACAGAGGTTAAGTAATTTGCCAGCAGTCATATAATTAGCAAGTGGAAGAGGTGCATTTTTGAGCCCATATAGTCTATCTCCAGAACCCTTTCTCTTGACCACTACTAGACTGTCTCCCTCAGAACAAAGTAACTGGCTTTTAGCTTATTTGCAACATCTCAAAAGAACTCCAGTGTGTAAAGAACTGACAAATTAATTAAACTCAATAGATATTATTTGTTTACTATGTGCCAGGAACTGTATAAAGCAATAAGAATACAGTGACAAAAATCCTCGTCTCAAGAAGCTCATCTGAGTAGAAAGAGGTAGTGACGCATCACTCATACACATATCTACACCAAGTGAGGCAGAGAGAGCACTGTCCTGAGAAAGCCAGTGGTCTGAGGTTTAGGAATATCGGGCTCCTGGTTCTGTTACTAAATAGCATCCTACCTTGGTCTGCTCAACTTTAGGCAAGTAACACAGCTCTTTTCTGAATTTATCTGCCAAATAAGAGGAAATAAATTGATTTTGAAAGTCATTGATCCAAGAGGATTGTGCTCACCATTGTCTTGAAATTTGTACAATCAGAGGGCTAAGCACTTAATGTTATTATCTCACTGAGTCTTTATAACAATCTACTCACTATCATCCCCATGATACAGATGAACAAATTGAGATAAAACAATTTAGTATCTTGATCAAGGATAGAAAGTAGAAGAGTCTGCTAAAACCCAAATAATTAGGCTTTTGAGTCCAAATTCTTGATCTGTATGTTAGCCTTTTTTGAAATACATTGGGAGGGTCTTAGTGAATTTTGAATTTGTGCTTCTTGGATCGCAAAACCAGTACTTGAATAATTCTTGAGCTAAGAAGCCTTTAAAACATATATACAAAATCATTAAGTACAAATATGTGTTTTATGACATATGTATGCTGTGTGCTATGCTTAAGTCACTCAGTTGTGTCCAACTATTTGCAACCCCATGAACTGTAGCCTGCCAGGCCTCCCAGGCCATGAGGATTCTCCAGGCAAGAATACTGGAGTGGGTTGTCATGCCTTCCTCCAGGAGGATCCCAGGGATCAAACCCAGGTCTCCCGCATTGCAGGTGGATTCTTTATCATCTGAACCACCAGGGAAGCCCAAGAATACTGGAGTGGGTAGCGTATTTCTTCTCCAGGGGATCTTCCTGACCCAGGAATTGAACTGGGGTCTCCTTCAGAGCAGGCAGATTCTTTACTAGCTGGGCTACCAGGGAAGCTCATGACATATATATGCTTATTTGTAAATCTATTCTTTTCCTTTCTTTTCATACCATTGTTTGTGTGTTTATTATAAAATAATGGCTATCAGAAAATTAATAAAAACCTGGGCTTTGCCCAGTATTTTAGATCCTGTGTTGGATTTTGAAGCAGGGCATCCAGTTATGCTGGACACAGTTTAAAAAGAAAAAGGTTGGTTAAAACACTGTCATAGGTCCATTTATTTGTTAAATATACCTCAATAAAAATAATTTTTCAAAACTATTAGAATATGTTCAGAAAGAATGAATTTAGGAAGAAAGCTGAAGAGAGATAATCTGGAAAGTGCAGAACACCACCTTGACTGAGATGCAAGAGTAAGTGAAAAGCTGCTGATTTGACCATGTGGGTCATAGCCTACTAGACATCCTAAGGCATGCTGAAGACATAATTGTGTAATTCTTTGGTGTCCAGCTGTGGCCTTCATTACTGAAAACCTGGATTTTCAGAACAAAGCAAATGGAACATAAGTTCTGTGAAAAGAATATCCTAGTGGTTAGTTAACAATAAAGCTGTCAAAACTGGAGAGAAAAAATTGCTGTTTGTAACATTGAACAACAGACTGGTTCCAAATTGGAAAAGGAGTATGTCAAGGCTGTATATTGTCACCCTGCTTATTTAACTTATATGCAGAGTACATCATGAGAAACGCTGGGCTGGATGAAGCACAAGCTGCAATCAAGATTGCTGGGAGAAATAGTAATAACCTCAGATATGCAGATAACACCACCCTTATGGCAGAAAGTGAAGAACTAAGAGCCTCTTGATGAAAGTAAAAGAGGAGAGTGAAAAAGTTGGCTTAAAGCTCAACATTCAGAAAACTAAGATCATGGCATCTGGTCCCATCACTTCATGGTAAATAGATGGGGAAACAGTGTCAGACTTTATTTTTTGGGGCTCCAAAATCACTGCAGATGGTGATTGCAGCCGTGAAATTAAAAGACGCTTACTCCTTGAAAGGGAAGTTATGACCAACCTAGACAGCATATTAAAAAGCAGAGACATTACTTTGTCAACAAAGATCCATCTAGTCAAGGCTATGGTTTTTCCAGTAGTCATGTATGGATGTGAGAGTTGGACTGTGAAAAAAGCTGAGCACCGAAGAATTGATGCTTTTGAACTATGGTACTGGACTCTTGAGAGTCCCTTGAACTGCAAGGAGATCCAGTCAGTCCATCCTAAAAGAGATCAGTCCTGGGTGTTCATTGGAAGGACTCATGTTGAAGCTGAAACTCCAGTACTTTGGCCACCTGATGCAAAGAGCTGACTCATTGGAAAAGACCCTGATGCTGGGAAAGACTGGGGGCAGGAGGAGAAGGGGACGACAGAGGATGAGATGGTTGAATGGCATCACTAGATGTGTATAAGAGACAGGATAGAGGAAGAACTGGATTTAGAACTGCAAGCCTGAAGGGACCATGGCAGGAAAGTTAGTGCACAGAATCCAGGGCAGGGGGCTTCCCTGGTGCTCCAGTGGTTCAAATTCCTTAACCACTTAAGGAGGATTCCCTGCAATGCTGGGGACACCGGTTCGATCCCTGGCCCAGGAAGATCCCACAAGCTGTGGGGCAACCAAGCCCGTGAGCTGCAATTACTGAAGCCTGCACACCCTTGAGCCTGTGCTCCCCAACAAGAGAACGATGAGAAGCTGGCGCACGGCAACTAGAGAGTAGCCCCCGCTCTCCGCAACTGGAGGAAGGCCCGTGCAGCTACGAAGACCCAGAGCAGCCAAAAATAAACAGTATTTTTTTTTTTAATCCAAGCCAGGATATGACCCAGCAATCCCACTCCTGGGCATACACACTGAGGAAACCAGAATTGAAAGAGACACATGTACCCCAATGTTCATCACAGCACCGCATACAATAGGCAGAACATGGAAGCAACCTAGATGTCCATCAGCAGATGAATGGATAAGAAAGCTGTGGTACATATACACAATGGACTATTACTCAGCTATTAAAAAGAATGCATTTGAATCAGTTCTAATGAGGTGGATGAAACTGGAGCCTATTATACAGAGTGAAGTAAGTCAGAAAGAAAAACACCAATACAGTATACTAACACATATATATGGAATTTAGAAAGATGGTAACAATGACTGTATGTGAGACAGCAAGAGAGACACAGATGTAAGGAACCGACTTTTGGACTCTGGGAGAAGGCGAGGGTGGGATGATTTGAGAGAATGGCATTGAAATATGCATATTACCCTATGTGAAACAGATCGCCAGTCCAGGTTCAATGCATGAGACGGGGTGCTCAGGGCTGGTGCACTGGGATGATGCTGAGGGATGGGATGAGGAGGGACGTGGGAGGGGGTTCAGGATGGGGAACACAGGTATGCCCATGGCTGATTCATGTCAATGTATGGCAAAAACCACTACAATATTGTAAAGTAATTAGCCTCCAGTTAAAATAAATAAATTAATTTTTTAAAAATCCAAGGCAGGGAGACACAGAACCCCATGCAGGGGTCTTGCCCTCTTGCGCAGCCCACGCACCTACATCTATGAGCAGAAGGGTCTCCTGACACACCTCCCCAGGGTTACACTGCTGCTCCCTGGTTGTGGACCAGTCGACAGGGTCCTGGCTCAGGTTTGGAGATATCTGCAGCATGATCCCCCGATAACACGTCAGAACACCTGTGGGGAAAGAATCAACAGGGTCTGTGGAAGCCAGGGACCCACTGTGTGTCTTCCTTCTGGTCCCATGCTTGGGAAGATGCCCACATTCTTGAGCTACCCTGCAAGCCCATTGGGCCACTGGGTCCCTCAAACTCAGATGTAGAAAGGACCTTCAGGGCTTCCCTGGTGGCTCAGATGATAAACAATCTGTTTGCAATGTGGGAGATCCGGATTCAATCCCTGGGTCAGGGGGATCCCCTGGAGTAGAGAATGGCCACCCACTCCAGTATTCT
>SJYA01002815.1:269973-283103 GCA_006410615.1 Neotragus moschatus
GAGATCAGTCCTGGGTGTTCATTGGAAGAACTGATGTTGAAGCTGAAACTCCAGTACTTTGGCCACCTGATGCAAAGAGCTGTCTCATTTGAAAAGACCCTGACACTGGGAAAGATTGAGGGCAGGAGGAGAAGGGGAC
Source organism: Neotragus moschatus (assembly GCA_006410615.1). Lineage (NCBI taxonomy): Eukaryota > Metazoa > Chordata > Mammalia > Artiodactyla > Bovidae > Neotragus > Neotragus moschatus. Next base: position 270,113 of record SJYA01002815.1, read on the forward strand.
AACAGAGGATGAGATGGTTGGATGGCATCACTGACTCAATGGACATGGTTTTGGGTGGACTCCGGGAGTTGGTGATGGACAGGGAGGCCTGGCGTGCTGCCATTCATGGGGTCGCAAAGAGTCAGACACGACTGAGCAAATGAACTGAACTGAACTGAACTGAACCGAACATCCACTGAGTTATGGTAAAAGTGTCTTTATCCCTTGGAAATTCAGAACCCTCTAGGAGTGACTGCTGTGTTGAGATGGAGTAGATTCTAATTCCTTTATTTTGTAAATAAGGATGCTGAAGAGAGCAGTGATATGTCCGGGGTTATATGTGGATCGTGAGCCAAGTCATAGCAAGAACCCATTGTTCTTTGAGGGCCTCCACTTACAAGGAAGACAACAAATGTGATTGGGAGAATGTCTCTCCAAATTGCTGCAACTTCAGTTTTTCCATCTGTATGCTTAAAGAGATGGTACTAAATCAGAAATGGCCTATGCATGGCACTGTTTTTGCCTGTCTCCTCTAGGACCTGTGCTGGACACAACAAATGGCCAATATGTAATAATAATAGGCTGAGTATTTAGGATATGTTAGATGCTCCAGTAATCAGGTTACATATATTATATTGTTAAATTCTCACAACCAACCTGTGAGGTAGGTTTTATTATCCTTATTTTACAAATCAGTGAATTGATGGTTAGACTTAGTAACTTGGTTAAGATTGCCCCATCAGAGAGCAGTGAAGCAAGACTTTGACTTTTGGAAATCTTACCCCAGGAACAAAATTCTACAGTACTCCACTGTATTGCCAGTATAGCATATGAGGTTCTGCTACTCCCTCTGTAGACCCATCACTAATGAGATATATACTCTCCTCACATGCTCCAAAACTGCCTCAAAATCCTTGTCATCAAGTTACTCCAGGCATCTACTACCAATCAATCAGATCAGAATAGGTTTGTGAGATAATCCTTTCTATTTTCCCTGGATTAGATGATCTCTAAGGACTCTTCTGGCTCCAAAATTCTAGTTTGTGATTTTAAGGATTAAAGGAAGATATGAGGTATTCAGTTCAGGTCAGTTCAGTTGCTTTGCAACCCCATGAATTGCAGCACACCAGGCTGATATTAATATTTACAAAAACTGGAATTAGGCTGTTTTGAATGACTGAGCTGATGTCCTGAATATTCTTATTTCTCAGACTTAGTTTGAAACCTTTGGTTAAAGTAGGAAGGACCGAAACAGGTGAAATTGTCCATCAGGTACTTTATGAGGTAGCTCGTATAGAACTGCTCTAATGTCCAGTTGACAATGTCAAATTAGAGAAGGCCATTCTCCTCGAGACTGCAAGAAACCTACAGCATTAAGAGGATCAAGTTTCAGCATCTTTTGTAAAATATTGTCTTGTTTGTGATAGACATCTTCTGCAGAGGGCTCCTTCAAGAGATTATAGTAGTACAGACTCTATATCCATGTTTCCTTGGCTCTTGATTAATTAGCTGATGATTGCAGGCCAGTTATTTAATCCGTCTGCTCCAGCTTCCTCACATATAGAAATGGAATAATCACAGAACCTACTGTGTAGGGTTGTGGTATGGATTCAGTGAGCTGATATACATAAATCACTTAAAACAGCACCATAGAATAAAAAGCATTGTAGATATATGTGTATTATATATATATGTATTATATTATGTGTATATATGTATACTATGTCATTACACATAGTAAAATATGAAACTTTTTCCTTTCAGCCTTGATTTCTCTCTCTCTCTTGATTTGTCATGGTATTTTATTTGCAATTTAACATTATTCTAAATTTAAAAATTAATTTTAAAAATTATTAGCATGAATTTTACCATTCATATAATATTGTTAAATGTCAGTTTCAAATGTAAATATAAAGGCATTTAACTTGTATGAAGAATCACTAAAATTACTCAGTTTGTTTTTCATAGCTTCACTCAATCTAGAACTGTGAAAATGCTGTGCAAAACTAAATCAGTTACTACTTCACTTGATGAGCACACATTTTACTAGGAAATGTAGACTTACTGATGAATAAGAAAGGACTAGAAGGTAAAGAAATTGTAGTTTCTTCTGTCTTTCTCTCTTCTTCTATGTCCTCATTTTCAGTGTGAGGGGTTGGCTAAAACAGGGAAGTAACTACAATAAGAAAAGATATGATAGGGTTCATTGGTTTTTTGTGTTTCTTAGAATGCTACTGTGTTTTTCCTGTGTTTGAAGTAAATTTTGGTTCAAATGAAAATTGTGACCTCCTGGAGCTGTCTGCTTACTCAGTTATAGTTGTAGCATACTTACCTTGTACTTGACTTGAGTCTCTCTGAACTACCACACATAGTCTACTGCAATTCTTTGCTCATGAGAGATCATGAGTGCAATATCCAAACGGAGCGGTGAGAAATGGAGGTGGATATTTACATTGCATATTATGTGCAGTGCACTTCCGCTCATGTGCATTCTCCACTGTCCTGACATACTTCACTTAAAAATACAAGTTCAAGATAAAATTATTAAGAATTTCAAGATAGCATTATACTAAGTAGGGGGTGAAGAACCTGTGTGATTGTACAAGTCACGTGTTCATGAAGTTGACTCTACTTCCAACTGCAGGTCATAGACTATTTCTCCCTCATGGGACTCTAAGGAACAGCTCCTTCTGGAAATACTATCATGATTTTGACAGCCCAAATTGACCACAACCTTGGATTTCTGTAGAGTTTACCTTTTTCTTTGCTTGCCATAGGTGCTCCAAACTGCCTTTTAAGATTAGTTCTCTCTTAACCTCTGTTCTTTCTCTCTACAACATTATAAGCTTCTTCAGACAAAGTCATCATATTGGCTCCATATATCATGCAACATTGGCCTTGTTGAGGTTTGAATGACAAGTTTCTTATCTTATTAAAATGTAACACTCGGTAGCTGTCATTGCTCTAGGGGAGAGCTTGGCAACCCACCCCAGTATTCTTGCCTGGAGTATCCCATGAACAGAGGAGCCTAGTGGGCTACAGTCCAAAGGGTTACAAAGAGTCAGACATGACTGAAGCAACTTAGCATGCATGCAGCAATCATTGTTAGAGCTTTTATTATTGTTATTCCCAATAAAAGAGTTCAGCTGCTGAAATCAGACTGGCACTACTCAAATTGTTATTTCCGGGCTATGATATAGGATAAGATACTTAATCATTTTATGCCTTGATTTTTCTTATGTTTTGTTATAAGAATTAAATGCCATAATTACTCTGAGTTAGTAGTACTTGTCACATGACAAATATATCTAGCTATTCTTATTATTTCATTACTCTTGTTATTATTAATTTAACTCCCAAGTGTGTTATTATTCCCACTTTCAAGATGAGGAATATGAGAGGTGCCTAGGAGACACAGACTGCCAGTGTAAGTCCTTGACTCCAGAATGGTGCCATCCAATATAGCAGGCATCAGACACAGGCATCTATTGAACAGTTGAAATGTGGCTGATCTGAACTGAGATGTGGCATAAGTATAAAGGACACACTGGATTTTGAAGGCTTAATATCAAGTGAAGGATGGGAAGATCCTATTAATATATTTATATTGATTACATGTTGAAATGAAAATGTTTTGGATATACTGGGTTAAATAAAGTATACTATTGAAATTAATTTCATCTATGTTCTTTTTACTTCAGTTCAGTTCAATTGCTCAGTCGTGTCTACTCTTTGCAACCCCATGAACCGCAGCACGCCGGGCTCCTCTGTCCATCACCAACTCCTGGAGTTTACCCAAACTCATGTCCATCGAGCTGGTGATGCCATCCAGCCATCTCATCCTCTGTCATTCCCTTCTCCTCCTGTCCTCAATCCCTCCCAGCATCAGGGTCTTTTCCAATGAGTCAGTTCTTCACATGAGGTGGCCAAAGTATTGGAGTTTCAGCTTCAGCATCAGTCCTTCCAGTGAACACCCAGAACTGATATCCTTTAGGATGGACTGGTTGGATCTCCTTGCAGTCCAAGGGACTCTTAAGAATCTTCTCCAGCACCATAGTTCAAAAGCATCAATTCTTTGGCGCTCAGCTTTCTTCACAGTCCAATTCTTGCATCTTTTTACTTAACCATGTCTTTAGAAAAGTAAGAAGAACAACTAAAATTACTGCAATGGCTTGACCCAGAAATCCCACTTCTGGGCTACACACTGAGGAAATCAGAATTGAAAGAGACACATGTTCCCCAGTGTTCATTGCAGCACTATTTACCATAGCTAGGACATGGAAGCAACCTAGATGCCCATCAGCAGACAAATGGATAAGGAAGTTGTGGCACATATACACAATATAATATTACTCAGCTATAAAAAAGAACACATTTGAGTCAGTTCTAATGAGATGGATGAAACTGGAGCCTATTATACAGAGCAAAGTAAGTTAGAAAGAGAAACACCAATACAGTATATTAATGCATATGTGGAATTTAGAAAGATGGTAATGATGGCCCTATATGCAAGACAGCAAAAGAGACACAGATGTAAAGAACAGACTTTTGGACTATGTGGGAGAAGGTGAGGGTGGGATGATTTGAGAGAATAGCCTTGAAACATGTATATTACCATATGTAAAATAGATGACCGGTTGCAAGTTCAATGGATGAAGCAGGGCACTCAAAGCTGGTGCTCCAGGACAAGCCAGAGGGATGGGGTGAGGAAGGGGGAGGGAAGGAGGATTCAGGATGGGGCACACATGTACACCCATAGCTGTTTCATGTTGGTGTATGGTAAAAACTACCAAAATATTGTAACGTAATTAGCTTACAATTAAATTAATTAATTACAAAAGTTACTGGTATTGCTGTATTATATTACTGTAAGACAGCACTGCTTAAGAGGCTGTGGTTGTGGAGGCTGACAATCAGAAGTAAAACCATCTTTAAGAACACATTCCACTGAGTGAGCTAATAAAGCTCTTTGGATTCCTTACTCATCTTTAAGATCTAATTTTAATAATCTTTAAGATTTAATTTTAATGACCACAGGAGGAAACTTTGGGTTTTACTTATCAATGTAGAAAACATTTTAAGCTGGTAATTGGTTTGCATCTCAGATGAACCTAATTCTCCTTGACAGGAAGCTGAGAGGCTTTCTTTTATTCCACATGCTATTAATGACGTAAGGAAGGGCACAAGCTTTAGAATGGAAGATCTGAATCTCAGCCTTCTCATCGAGCTGTGTGACTTCAGACAAATGACATAGCATTTTGATGTCTCAGTTTCTTTATCTGAAAAAGAGACAATAATATCCACTGAGCAGGGTTTCTTTGCCCTTTGGTGATGGTCTTCATTCATCCTTCTCTAGCCTCTTCTGTACTCTGGGAGGATGACCTATGAAATATATCAGTTACTATCCTTGCCCACTGGTTTCAGGTTCAGTTTGAACAATAGTAGTGGGCACCCCCTGGATGTCAAAATTCCATGAGAGAAAGTATGTGGATGACTTTTTTGGAGTAAGCATAGATATTTGTATTCCATGTTGATGACCACTGAAAACTCTGCCTGTGGATGAGGCTCTAGGTAACCAATGGATAAGATACTCATTCTGTGGATGCTCCAGTGCTTCATCAGTGGGCTTCTGTATAAATGGCCATGAGGCTGAGAAGAGATTATTATTCATGGACTCAACAACATAGACTTCTCTCCAAAAGACCAAGTGCTTACTGTGTCCACAGCAGGTCCATCTACATGGGACTATTTTCTAAAGGGAACATTTGGTTACTTAGTGACAGATTCATTATGTTAGACTGCTTAATTCATGGAAAGGACTTTGATTTGTCCTCATTGGATGAAGATAAATTTCATGTGTATATTTGCTGTCCCTGTTCTCTGCTCCTCTGCCATTGCAGTGGTATCCCAATATCATCTCTGACTCAGAGTTACATTTTCCAGCCAAAATCATGCCATTGTCAGCTCATGCCCATGGAATTCATTGGTCTCATTATGTGTTACATCACCTTGAAGCCCCTACTTAACAGCACTGTGGACTGACTAGTCCCCTTCATGGATCACAGCCTTGTTACAGTGAAAGGGCCTGCGTAACTCAGTGAAGCTATGAGCCATGCCATGCAGGGCCACCCAAGATGGATGGGTCATAGTGAAGAGTTCTTACAAAGCATGGTCCACTGGAGGAGGGAGTGGCAAATCACTCCAGTGTTCTTGCCGCAAGAACCCCATGAACAGTATGAAAAGTTCTGACTTTTGACTTATGACTGACTGACTTTTTACTTATGACTTAATAGTAAAAAGATAAACTACAAGTCTGAAATGCTTCCTTCCTTCATGCCTCAAAACCAGTGGCCAGGATAGTCTTCTCTTATAGCCAGAAAGCCTAAATCTTGGAACTGTTAAAGAACAAAATGTATTTATAATACCTGTTAAAGATGGTAAGGAATACTTTATGTAAGAGAGACTTCTACAATAGGGTTTTGAAATAGGGGAGAAACTTTAGAAAACAATGAGTAAAAGTAGGAATTTATAGCCAAGAAGCAGGGTGGGGGAGATCAGATAGAAAATTACTAAAAGGAAGCATCAGGAATAAGGATGGCTCTAACTAAACTGACCTAATAGAATTCTTGCTGAAGGCCTAGGAACCTCAGACATCGCCTGGGGGGAAATGGAGGATGAGGAGCCTGAGTAGATTTGAGGGTGATGAGATATTGAGGATGGGGGATCACATTAAATGGAGTTAGCAGAAGTCTTGCTAAAAACAGACACTATAGGAATGAACATGGTAGCTCAAAACTCAGGGCCTTCTTGAGACAAGCATTTAGAGAACCCTGAGTAAAGTTTGGCCAAGAAAAGACTCTTTGTCAGAATCATGGGTGGAGATGGGAGTGGATGTTCCTACAAATATACCCAAAAACCCACGGGAAGAAATTCTGTTGCATGTACCAGAGATCTTAATGTTCAAAGAAAGAATGCTTCCAAATGCAATACAGACATAGCTCCAGTGAACTGGAGGCTGAAACTGCACTTGGCCATTATGAGCTCCATGAGTGGCTGGACCATCAGATAGAAAAGAGTTCACTGTACTTAGCAGGGTGACTGATCCCAATTACCAGGGGGAACTAGGTTGCTATTACACAATGGAGTGAGGAAGACTATGTCTGGGACTGAAAGGATCCACTGGGAGACCTCTGGCCCAGTAGTCCTGATCAAAGGACAACTGCAGAACCCAATAGAGACAAACCTCCAAAAATTCAGATACTTCAGAGGTAAAGATTTGAGTCACCTTATAAGTAAAGCACACCGTCCATTTGAGAAGCAGGCAGAGGGTAAAGGGAGCGTACAGTGTTAGTGGATGAAGGTTGGCTGCGTGCTTACCAATTTAGGCCTTATGCTCAAATACAGAAGCTATGGAAACTATTAACAGTAATATTTTATATTAAATAGTAATCTCTCCTTTACTCTGGTGTATTTTATGAAAAACACTGATGGTTGATCGTGTTTTGGGTTTCAGTTGGGAAGATGACTGAAACTGACATCATACCATCCTGATGTGGCATCTTTTCAACTGAATTGTCAAACAATAATTATTAGTATCTTAGTAACAAGGCTTCAAAGAACAAAGAGCTGTATTTGAAGTCTTAGGAATTGCAACCTAGGTGACACAAATTGGTGTAAAAAGGAAAGAGCATTTGTGAAAGAGAAAGATTCAGAAGCTTATAAAGGCAAAAGCTAGAGGTTGTTAAAGTTGTCTTGGAAGAATTATCATTGGTCTGATGTAAAAAGAAAATATTTGTCCATAAGGCGTAGGCTATCACAAGTTATTTATGTTTCGTGTAAGGGTCCAATAAATATCTTGAGTTTCTGGAACATTGTGCAGATGTTCTGGATGCCTGCATTAGACAGTAGGTGGTCAATAGTTCAGATTTCATCCAGGCTGAAACTTAATGTATTAAGTCCCACTTCCTCAGTGACCTCCTGGCTTCATTTTAGAGGCTCTCTTAGCAATTCCAACTCCATTTTGATTTTCCTTTCACAGAATTAAAGATAAGAGGAAATGAAGAGGAAATGAAAAAGGTTGGTCTAGTTGGATAACTTATTCTTCCCTCTAGGTCCTCTTTTCACCTTCTCCATCCTCCCCTGTGCTCAGGTGCTCAAATAGGTTCCACCAATGGAATCCTTTGCCCCCTGGGGGTTCCAATTGTGTTCAGTCAGTGGAGGCTGAAGGGTGAGGGGCAAGAGCAATAGATCAGAGGGCAGGTGAACAGAGAGTTCAGAATATCTGTTTTCCTGGATATTTTCCTACTGTATCACAAAGGTTGACTGATTCACTCCACAGAAAGTCACAGTTCTGTTGCCATTTGCTAGTTTCTCTGAGTCCCTAAGTGCTGTTTGTAGCCTCAAGTTACTGCTGCATTCCTTGTTAGATGACTTTAAACTCTGCTGGGACCCTTACTGATGTGCCTGCCTTGCTGGGTTGTTTTGATGTTTGGAGATAATGAATGCAAATCAGTCAGTACTATAAGTAGCTCTTGGTAGGCACTCAAAATGATAATTTTTTTTTCTCCCAAAAGCTTGAAAATTCGAAATTCAAATGAGTGCTTAGAGAATTAGCACTGTTTCAGGAAATAAATGAGATGATGTATGTGAAGGTGCTTTGTAAAGTATAAATCACTATCCAAATGCAAGGTATATTTATATTAAACTTCCTAAACCTTGAAAGTATTATTTTAACAAAGCCAGTCATGTCTATTTTGCCTTAATCACATGCAGTTAAGGTTTTCTCAGACATGGAGTAGAGTAGAAACTTTAACTGCAGATTTCTATGCCAATCTCACGGAATTAAAAATTTTGTTCATCTTCTTTAGGCTCTAGGTCTTTGGTTTTAGATTTCCCATTCCCATTCCCTTTTCTTTCCAGCTCAGCGAAGCCTAAGTATCAAGACGAGCAGACGGAGATGTAATTGCTTCTCTGTCTTATTGCAGAAACAAGCCAAAAAAGGCAATAAAAAAAGCATCTTGAAATGTGGAAGAACCTATTAAGTCTGCACTGTGGTTTTCCATAGTACCTTTTGACATGGGAAGGGAAATGGTGAGAGAAGGCAAACAAGCACCGATTTTCGTCTGCTCTAGAACTTTAAATACCATTAAATGACATTATTAGTAGGACCTGAGAGAGAGAGTGAAGAGGTGCATTGTGACCCAAGATTTGCTTTGCCATTCACATGTGGCAAGTGAGCATCAGGGTACTGCTTGCATCTGCTACACCAGTGTAATGAAACTCACTGTTTTTTGTTGTGTCCCATGCTGTTTTACTGTCCTTCTAAATGAAATAGTTTGTAGAAATGATCTGAGCAAAGAAAATCAGCTTTGTTCATTAAAAATTTGGCTGCAGTACAGTCCTTTTCAGGACTGCAGAAATTGTGTAGAGATTGGTGATTAACAGCATGAATTCTAGAAACACTGAATCCTGGATTTGATTCCTCAGTTTCTTCCTTATCAGGCTTTATCACACCTCCTTTTCCTTCTCTGTCTATTGGGGCTAATAATTGAGACAAACAAGTGCAACTGAAAAGACCCTTTATAAAATGTCAAGTGTGAGCTGATTTAAAGGATTATTATTTCTAAGCTAACAATCTCTCACAGATGAATTTGACTTTCATTAATCTGTATTCACCTTGAAATAAAATTTAAGAAACATTTAGTAGTTGAATACAACATATGATGTTGTTCAAAAGAGTGAGATTTCTGATTACAGGACATATGTAGAAATATCTAGAATAGTCCTTGGCATATGGTGAAGCCTCAATAAATGTTTGTTTTCCCCTTTAATAAAGCATTGAAAATGCATTTTAAGTGCCTACCAAGAAATGCAGTTTTAAACTTTTCTTGAGGGGACTGTCCATTACTAGGCCATTGTTCCCATGCACCAAGTATTTCAGTTTTAAGGCAACAGAGGATAGTACCAACAAGCCATATTTTGTAAGGTAGCTTTTGCTTGAATCACCTTGTTTGACCCTCGTAGTACCTGTATGAAGAAGGTAGAACAGGTTTTATTTTTATTATTCTGATGTTGCACATAAGAGAGTCAAGGTTTGAGCAATTAAGTTTCTGATTCTCCCAAAATTATGTGGCTACACTCCTTGATAATACAGTAACTTTGACCCTTTCCTGAGTACTCTTGAAGGGAAGCAGAGTGAGGATAGCTATTGCCTTCCATTTCCTAGGCAAGGGGAATCCTCGTCTCAGAAGTTCCTCCTTTCTGGGAGCTTGGTGATTCATACTGGTGATTTAGGTCTTCCCTGGTGGCTCAGATGATAAAGAATCTGCCTGCAATGCAGGAGACCCAGGTTTGATCCCTGGAGAAGGAAGATCCCCTGAGGAAGGGAATGGCAACCTCCTCCAGTATTCTTGCCTGTTAAATTTCATGGACAGAGGAGCCTGGTGGGCTATCGTCCATGGGGTCACAAAGAGTTGGACATGACTGAGCGACTTTCACTTTTGCTATAGGTGATTTTGGAACTTAGGTTCATGACTGAACCATTGTAATCATGCTGGAAGGCAGAGGATGTTGTCTAGCCTGAGATTCTAGAGCATGGGGGTGAAATGGCATTGGAGGAGAAAGAAATGCAAAATGGACTCTGTGTAACTGAACTGCCCAAAAGGACAGAAGAGGTGGGAGGGCAGAGGGTAAAGTTGCTATAGTATTATTATTACCTGGCAAAGAGTGGATTTAGGGTCCACTGCTGGCTTCTACACAAAACATTCAGAAAAGGCATTCCTCAAGACATTTTGGGGTCTTATGGATAACTAGCAGGACCTCAGAGGTCATCTCCTTAATTCATTGCATTTTACAGATTAGGAACTTTTAAATTCATGAAGTTCCTAGTAGCTACTTTTGTACACAAGAGCTTTATTTATTTAGCAAATGCCTCTATAGCATTTAACTATGTATCAGGTACTGTCCCAAGTGCTTACAAACAATGATTTATTTATTCCTCCTAATAACCTTAGGAGGAAGGTCTACAGGTCCGCAGTTTCTTACTTGCAATTCTGAACAGCAAAAGTCTCTGAAAAAGCAATTGTTTTTTCAAAAGTTGGTACAAACTCATTGGTAGCAAAACCTGATTTGAATTGATATAATGACTCCAGTTATTCCCTTAACCCACATAGTGTTAATAGCCATACATTTTGCTTTGAAACATATCAGTGGTTTGATTATGAGGACCTGCACATGACTCTGCTGGAGTAGTACACAATATTTAATATAACCTGATATCTTCAAAAATGGGGAGGGGGGGTCGGGATTGGGAACTCAGGTACACTTGTGGCTGATTCATGTCAATGTATGGCAAAATAAATACAGTATTGTAAAGCAAAACAAACTAAAAAATAAAAATTTAAACTTAAAAAAATAAAATTAAATAAAAAAAAAAAACATCTAACTGAAGATTTTGGATAAGGGATTATGAAAACTGCTTTATTATGCTCATTTTACAGATAGGAAAACCGAGGCAAGGAAATTTCGTAACTTGTGAAAGGGTATACACTGACATCCTGGAATTCTAAGCCAAGAAGCCTGGCTTCAAATTCTGTACTTTTAACCAACACAAGTTCCCTGATCCCCACCATATAGTACCCTCCTGCAAAACCAACCATACAGATTAAAAGAGTACCCGTCTGGATTTCCCTGGTGGTTAAGAATTCCCAGTGGTTAAGAATTCGCCTGCCAGTGCAGGGGACATGAATTTGATTCCTGGTCCAGGAATATTCTACATGCTGAGGGACAGCTATGTCCATGCACTGCAGCTACTGAGGCTGCACTCTATAGCCCAAGAGCCACAACTACCGAAGTCCTTTTGCCCTAGAGCCCGTGCTCCACAACAAGAGAGGCCCCCGCAATGAGAAGCCTGTTTACTGCAACTAGAGAGTAGCTCCTGCTCTTGGCAACTAGAGAAAGACTGCACAGCAACAAAGAGCAAGCACAGCCAAAAAAAAAATTTAAAAAGAGACTGCTCTTCATTGCTCTGCCCAGATATTCTGTGTGCATGTTTCCATGTAAGTTTGGACAATTCTTAATCTCCATCTCTACTCCCACTACTTTAGTTCTGCCATTAACTCTTATCTCCACCCATTTGTTTACCATAGAGCAGCTAGAATATTTTCAAAATGCAAATCTGATTCTCACCACACCTCTATCAACCTCTGCTTCAGTGCCTTTTCATCGCATTTATAAGAGCCAAAATCTTCACACCTGGCATGGTTTGAGCCTGCCTGTCTCTTCAGGCCTTCTGTATGCCAGGTACCTCCCAGACCTTCTGTACGCCAGGTACCCGCTACTGTCTGTCAGTTCCTTGATGCATTATGGGAGGGCCTTTGCCTATGCTGCCCCCTCTTTGGGCACACTCTACTGCTTACGTTGTGATCTTGCCTGTATCATGCCCTCGACAGACCTATCCCCACCACCTTCTCAGGTATCGCAGAGTTCATATTTCAGATGTTCCTTCAAAGTTAATGACTGGCTGGAGGATTTAAAGCTTTTATTTGCAGAACAGCAATTTCCAGGGGCCTTCTTTTCCTGCTCTTACTGACATAGAAGGGCTTGACAGTGGGCAACAGTAGAGAAAGTATTGACATGTTGCTTTCCTATAAATACAGATAAAGACCAAGTTACATTAGGTGCTCAGCTGGCTTTCGTATAAGAGTGGTGAAGGCATTGTCTGTCCATATTCTAGCCTTATGCTAAAGCTGGAGTTCTCTGGAGGGAATTAAACTGCCTTTTTCTTTATTTAGTGCAGGTATATTTGTGGTATTGTTATAAAGGCCTCTAGAAATCTGTCATATTAAAGTCTACTGTATGTTTGGAATGATCAAGTATTCCAACACATTGTCCCAAATTTCCCCTTTTCTCTAAAGCTCATTCTCTCTAATGAAAAGAAAGAGATCTGTTTTATTTACAGGTTTGTCGAATGCAATAATCCATTATTTTGAGGGACTTGCTAGAGTAATCTCAC
>SJYA01002815.1:283830-295040 GCA_006410615.1 Neotragus moschatus
AAAAAAAAAAAACATCTAACTGAAGATTTTGGATAAGGGATTATGAAAACTGCTTTATTATGCTCATTTTACAGATAGGAAAACCGAGGCAAGGAAATTTCGTAACTTGTGAAAGGGTATACACTGACATCCTGGAATTCTAAGCCAAGAAGCCTGGCTTCAAATTCTGTACTTTTAACCAACACAAGTTCCCTGATCCCCACCATATAGTACCCTCCTGCAAAACCAACCATACAGATTAAAAGAGTACCCGTCTGGATTTCCCTGGTGGTTAAGAATTCCCAGTGGTTAAGAATTCGCCTGCCAGTGCAGGGGACATGAATTTGATTCCTGGTCCAGGAATATTCTACATGCTGAGGGACAGCTATGTCCATGCACTGCAGCTACTGAGGCTGCACTCTATAGCCCAAGAGCCACAACTACCGAAGTCCTTTTGCCCTAGAGCCCGTGCTCCACAACAAGAGAGGCCCCCGCAATGAGAAGCCTGTTTACTGCAACTAGAGAGTAGCTCCTGCTCTTGGCAACTAGAGAAAGACTGCACAGCAACAAAGAGCAAGCACAGCCAAAAAAAAAATTTAAAAAGAGACTGCTCTTCATTGCTCTGCCCAGATATTCTGTGTGCATGTTTCCATGTAAGTTTGGACAATTCTTAATCTCCATCTCTACTCCCACTACTTTAGTTCTGCCATTAACTCTTATCTCCACCCATTTGTTTACCATAGAGCAGCTAGAATATTTTCAAAATGCAAATCTGATTCTCACCACACCTCTATCAACCTCTGCTTCAGTGCCTTTTCATCGCATTTATAAGAGCCAAAATCTTCACACCTGGCATGGTTTGAGCCTGCTTGTCTCTTCAGGCCTTCTGTATGCCAGGTACCTCCCAGACCTTCTGTACGCCAGGTACCCGCTACTGTCTGTCAGTTCCTTGATGCATTATGGGAGGGCCTTTGCCTATGCTGCCCCCTCTTTGGGCACACTCTACTGCTTACGTTGTGATCTTGCCTGTATCATGCCCTCGACAGACCTATCCCCACCACCTTCTCAGGTATCGCAGAGTTCATATTTCAGATGTTCCTTCAAAGTTAATGACTGGCTGGAGGATTTAAAGCTTTTATTTGCAGAACAGCAATTTCCAGGGGCCTTCTTTTCCTGCTCTTACTGACATAGAAGGGCTTGACAGTGGGCAACAGTAGAGAAAGTATTGACATGTTGCTTTCCTATAAATACAGATAAAGACCAAGTTACATTAGGTGCTCAGCTGGCTTTCGTATAAGAGTGGTGAAGGCATTGTCTGTCCATATTCTAGCCTTATGCTAAAGCTGGAGTTCTCTGGAGGGAATTAAACTGCCTTTTTCTTTATTTAGTGCAGGTATATTTGTGGTATTGTTATAAAGGCCTCTAGAAATCTGTCATATTAAAGTCTACTGTATGTTTGGAATGATCAAGTATTCCAACACATTGTCCCAAATTTCCCCTTTTCTCTAAAGCTCATTCTCTCTAATGAAAAGAAAGAGATCTGTTTTATTTACAGGTTTGTCGAATGCAATAATCCATTATTTTGAGGGACTTGCTAGAGTAATCTCACTCCACTGGTTTCTAACAAAACCTCCCAGATTGACATCTCACAACCCGAAAATTAAATGCAGTGTAACAGTTCTTAACCAAATCTGTATGCTAAAGAAGTATTAGGTTAACAATTAGAAATATTGAGTTGTTTGGGGGGTTTTTTTGGCTTGGATTTTACTAAATATATCTTAAAAACTTTTCTTCTCTCAGAATTTTTTCCAGGAACCATGCTCATTTAAGTTTACTTCTAACAAAACTATTTTCCCTCGCTGTGCTTTTTATTTTGCATAATTAGAGATATTAGGTCAACATATTATCTTGAGGCATGCATCATTTATACAGTCATCAAATGGTTTCCCTAACCTCATGTTTTTACCTTTACCTGATTTCCCTCTTACCTTCCCAGGCATCTTTCAAAAGAGCTTCTTTTCCATTCTGGAAGGACCCAGCCAGCTCCGTGGTCTCTTAACCTGGCACCTGTTGGTATATATTTCTCCTTGGTTGCCAAATCCAGTCTGTCTCCCAGAATGTCTGCTTCTTCCTCCTCATTCCCTATCATGACTAAATATTGCTACACTCCAAGGCCTATTCTGAACATAACAAATAGTAGAAGAGCGTTTATTACGCACATGACCCTTTATACTGGGTGTGGAGGTGTGGGCAGAGCTTAAAGGGGTAACAAGGCAGTTTGGTAGGATTTATGTGCACACCTGCTTTGGAGCAGTATAGCCTAGAGGTTATGGACACAGATTCTGGTGCTGTACTGCCTTGATTAGAATCTTGGCTCTTTCATCTACTATCTATGAGTTCTTAGGTTGTATTTGACATCTCAATACCTCAGTTCTTTCATTTTTAAAAATAGGAACAATTAACTCACACGGATATTGGGGAATTTAATAAGCTACTATATGCAAAGTGCTTATCACAATGTCCAGGACAGGAAAAAAACACTCAGTTATAACTATTCGTACATCTAGGTCTCAAAGCTTGCACTGCGTTTCTCCTAAGTCTTTGAATCTCTGGTTTCATAAAACAATACAGACAGAGAAAAGAGCACAGAAGTTAGAGGCGTAGGGTTCAAACTCCACCAATTATTTCTATGTGACTTGAGACAAGTTAATTAAATTTTTGGAGCCTGAGTGCTTGTCNGAAATATTGAGTTGTTTGGGGGGTTTTTTTGGCTTGGATTTTACTAAATATATCTTAAAAACTTTTCTTCTCTCAGAATTTTTTCCAGGAACCATGCTCATTTAAGTTTACTTCTAACAAAACTATTTTCCCTCGCTGTGCTTTTTATTTTGCATAATTAGAGATATTAGGTCAACATATTATCTTGAGGCATGCATCATTTATACAGTCATCAAATGGTTTCCCTAACCTCATGTTTTTACCTTTACCTGATTTCCCTCTTACCTTCCCAGGCATCTTTCAAAAGAGCTTCTTTTCCATTCTGGAAGGACCCAGCCAGCTCCGTGGTCTCTTAACCTGGCACCTGTTGGTATATATTTCTCCTTGGTTGCCAAATCCAGTCTGTCTCCCAGAATGTCTGCTTCTTCCTCCTCATTCCCTATCATGACTAAATATTGCTACACTCCAAGGCCTATTCTGAACATAACAAATAGTAGAAGAGCGTTTATTACGCACATGACCCTTTATACTGGGTGTGGAGGTGTGGGCAGAGCTTAAAGGGGTAACAAGGCAGTTTGGTAGGATTTATGTGCACACCTGCTTTGGAGCAGTATAGCCTAGAGGTTATGGACACAGATTCTGGTGCTGTACTGCCTTGATTAGAATCTTGGCTCTTTCATCTACTATCTATGAGTTCTTAGGTTGTATTTGACATCTCAATACCTCAGTTCTTTCATTTTTAAAAATAGGAACAATTAACTCACACGGATATTGGGGAATTTAATAAGCTACTATATGCAAAGTGCTTATCACAATGTCCAGGACAGGAAAAAAACACTCAGTTATAACTATTCGTACATCTAGGTCTCAAAGCTTGCACTGCGTTTCTCCTAAGTCTTTGAATCTCTGGTTTCATAAAACAATACAGACAGAGAAAAGAGCACAGAAGTTAGAGGCGTAGGGTTCAAACTCCACCAATTATTTCTATGTGACTTGAGACAAGTTAATTAAATTTTTGGAGCCTGAGTGCTTGTCTCTAAAAACCATCTATTCTCAAAAGTTACTTTCAATGCCAGTTTACCTTCCATGCCTGCAACTTCCTCCTTCACTTGGCTGAGCCACTGCAGCTGCTGCTTTACTGGCGGCTTCCTTCTTCCTTCCCAATGATAAGTTTATATTTTTCAAAGTGCTTTCCACAAAGCCATGTGATTAATTTAGTCCTCCTCACAACTGTGTGAAACATGTGGGCATTAAGTCTCATTTCTGTTTTATTGTAGATATGATAAGGAAACTGAGGGCCAGAAAGATGACTAGACTATGCCAAGTTGGCACAGGTATAAACTGTGAAGATGGGACCTGAGCTTGCTTTTTACGTTGATTGCACACAAGCCTGTGAGCTCAGCTTTTTGTTTACCCATACCATCTACTTTTATTAGATCCTCCTGTGCTTTTCATCAAATCTGAGCTCATCACGGGCCAACTGCCTTCACATAATTCTACTACCCAAGAGATAAAGATTATTAATATTTTATTATTTGAACTTCTGGTTTAATTCACAGTGTATGAATTTCTTTGGTGCCTAAGTTTTGATAGGAGGACTTCCAGCAGAGAAAGTTCAGACAGTGAGAATACCTGGTATGATAGTTTTAGATAGGTGTGAGTCTCTGGGAGTAATAAGACAGTGATGCTTCCTAAGGCCCACTTGACTTCGCATTCCAGGAAGTCTGGCTCTAGGTAAGTGATCACACCATCATGGTTACTGGGTAATGAAGATCTTTTTTTGCATAGTTCTTCTGTGTATTCTTGCCACCTCTTAATATCTTCTGCTTCTGTAGGTCCATATCATTTCTGTCCTTTATTGTGCCCATCTTTGCATGAAATGGTCCCTTGGTATCTCTAAAATTCTTGAAGAGATCTCTGGTCCAGTCTAGTCCAGGGGATCTTCCCAGCCCAGAGACCGAACCCACATCTCTTACATCTGCTGCATCAGGAGGCAGGTTCTTTGCCACTCGTGCAGCCTGGGAAGCCCTGAAAAGTGAAAGTGAAGTCACTCAGTCGGATCTGACTCTTTGTGACCCCATGGACTGTAGCCTATCAGGCTCCTCCCTCCATGGGATTTTCCAGGCAAGTATACCAGAATGAGTTGCCATTTCCTTCTCCAGGAGATCTTCCTGACCCAGGGATTGAACCCGGGTCTCCTGCCTTGTAGGCAGACACTTTACCCTCTGAGCCACCAGGGAAGTAAAGGCTAGCTAATCTCATTTTGCATGTTTCTAATGTTTTACAATATGATTTTTCCTTTTCACATGTTCATGCTTCTTTATATTTTTTTTCTATAGTATCATTTGTTCCAGAGTACTTTTCAACCGTTTCCTAATTATTTTTCACTGTGTGCTGTGATCGCTTTGACAGATGAGATCAGCAACATTCAGAGTAAAGAGAGGGTATCTTCCCTTCACTGTAGTGTCTAGTTCACTGGCACACACTGAGGAAAGTGAGCTCAGGAAGCTGTGCAGCATATTGATCAAGTGCTGTTCATCAAGTGTGGGAGCTGGGGAGATCTTCCTTTACATCCCGGGTGTGGTCTTAGGAATCTTTCCTAACCTTTGTGAGTCTCAGTTTTCTTCTGTGTAAAATGGGAATAATTAAGATACTTAGAGCCATGTTTGTTATGTAAATGACAAAGATTATGTGCATTGCTGCTGCTGCTGCTGAGTCACTTCAGTCGTGTCCGACTCTGTGCGACCCCATAGACGGCAGCCCACCAGGCTTCCCTGCCCCTGGGATTCTCCAGGCAAGAATAGTGGAGTGGGTTGCCATTTCCTTCTCCAATGTGTGAAAGTGAAAAGTGAAAGTGAATTCGCTCAGTCGTGTCCGATTCCTCGCGACCAGATGGACTGCAGCCCAACAGGCTCCTCCGTCCATGGGATTTTCCAGGCAAGAGTACTGGAGTGGGGTGCCATTGCCTTCTCCGATTATGTGCATTAGCCCTTAGCACATTTCCTAGTACAAAATCAAACTTTAGTACCTGTTAAGAGATATTATGGTTGTTGATCAATTTCTCTGGGATTCTGGGTCAAAAAGTTGGGTATGGAGATGTGAGATCTTCAGTGTGTTATTTGCAGTTAGCATGCTGTGAGTATCTCATAAATATTACATAGTATTGGGAACAGGCATGCTCTTGATGCTAAAAGATTGTGACAGATAAATGGAGGGTAGAGAGTAAAGAAGTCTTTAAAAGCAGGCAAATAAACATACACCTGAATAAAATATTTTAACTATTTGCTACAGCATTTGGAGGGGTTTCAAAGGATGAGATACTGATGTCAGAGAGACAATAAAAGAAATGTAATTTAATGAGGTGGTGGATTTTCATGGCATTTTTGCTGCTGTCAGCAAAATTTTCAGTCTCTACTAATCTTAGGTTTCCTTTGATTATTTCTGGACCCAGCACTGACATTTCAAAACATTTTATCATTTATATGATAAATTCTTTACATTAATGTGTTGTTTCAGGTGAAGGCATGATGGTTGTGAAAGCTGTACTAGGAATCTACATTGAAATTATGCTCTTATACTATTCTTCTTATCACTGTTGACCTGCATTTATTTATTTTAAAGTTATTTATTTAACAGAATGTCAGCATAACAAACGGTATTGCTCAAAAGGTCATGCTTGCGTTTTCTCTGATCTGATTAGTTTTATCGGTCTTTATTATTTCTCAGACATTCTTTTTTGAATGTGTTACTATTGATTGTTGTGGAAATTGATTTGATAGAGACTAATTCTGTGGAAGACAGCAGTTTTTAGCCAACAGAAAAGGTGATTGTAAGGCTTCCAAATTGTTTTAGAGCCAGTGATTATGGTGAAGCTTTACTTTTTATTGGAAGGATTTTAAAGGTATTATATTACTTTCCAAGCTTATGCATATTTCATACTTCTCTTCCACTGGAAAGGTGAAATTATTAACTGACACAGATCACGTGGAGCAGTGACAGGTACTTGATGTTTTAGTGTGTGTTGTGGGAATTGTTCGTCCTCTCCTTTCCCTTTTAAACTACTTCATAAGATTAGTTTCCTTCCTGTTCTGGAATCGTTATTGGCTATTCTTTCCCCCACTTTTAAAGGCCATGCCAAGTGCACGGGGGGGGCACTGCAGTCTCTGTAGATTAAGAGAGGAGATTCTGGGATTCTAGTCCAGCTCCTAAATTGTGCTGTAAATTTGTGCCTTCTGCTCAGCCTTTCTGATCCTTATTTTTTCATTTTTCAAATAATAATTGTTTTGTGTATCTTTCAGAGTCATAGTGAGAAGCAAAGCATGTGTGTAAAAATAGTGGATTAAAAATGCAAAGAAAAGGATGGATTGTTATGTAGTGGTTTCAAGTTAAGACCTAGGTCAGTGATACTGCATTTGAGAGAGGAACTTCCCCGGCAGTTGTGTGGTCTTATAACAGAGCCACAGGAAGCATGAAGCTGCAAGCTCATGAGCTGCAAGTTCCCTGGGAAACACACCTTTGGGGTGAAGCATGTGTGTCCAGAGCAGTGGTTCCAGGAAGGGGAGGATCATCACTTACAAACCTCTCATCTGTAAACCTGCCCGCCTGTAACCAGGATGCTCATTCTCTTTCACTAATGATGTTTGGAAAGAATATATTTGGAAGGTATACCTGTACAGTCATCAAACCTGCTGAATCAGCAAAGAGGGATCAGTGAGATAACCCTCACTGAACCAAATCACCCACCCACTCCTCCATCCTTTCCGTCCATGCCTGTCACCACCATGTGGCACTGAGAACATCATTTCACTTCTCAGTCACCTTTCTTACATATAGAATAAAAAGATTAGGCTATAGATCTAGAAATTTTTAATAAACTCTTTTAACCCATTGACAATAATACCTTTTAAAAACCTTATTCATAGGGTTGCTTTATGGGTGCAATTTTATCCCCACCTTATAAAATGGTCAGTTGAAATTCTGGCCTCCATACCTCAGAACGTTACCTTATTTAGAAGTTAGGTCCCATTGTAAATATAATTAGTTAAGATCTGGTCATAGAGCAGTAGAGTGGGTCCTTAATCCAAAATAATTGGTGTTCTGTAAAAAGATGGCCCCATTGAAGACACAGATACACAGGGACTATGCTGTCATGATGAGGGCAGAGATGCAGTTATAAACAAAGGGAACAGTGTGATTTCCAGTAAACCACCAGAAGGGGGAAAGGAGGGATTCCATTATAGGTTTCAAAGGAGCACAGCCATGTTGACATCTTGATTGTGGACTTCTAACCTCCAGAACTTAGAGATAAGTTGCTTTTTTTAAGCCACTCAGTTTGTAGTGCTTTGATGCAGCAGCCCTAGGAAACTCATGCAGGTAGCCATGCAGATAGAAGATGAAAAACATTTTGAAAATTAAAATACCCTGTGGTGATTAGATGATACTCTATTGTTTTGCGTCCATCATGATTCTAAGTGCGGTATTGACCTTTCTCTGGGTCAGTTTAGCATGTATGCTGCAGGAATAGAATAAAAGGAAGAAACACTAAGAGATAAAAAGGCCAACTCTCTTCCCATGAGCGAGCATGTCCATACCCTTATACTTCCAGTAGCATGAAAGAGAGAGGACACCTAAGCCGTGGTGTTTTATTGCTCAGTAGTCTGCCAGCAGTAGCAAACATGGCCCAGTGTCCTGGAATCAGGCCATGACCTTGAGAAGCATCAGTGAAGGTGAGGGTAGGGAGGGAAAAAGTGGAGAGCTGCTCTCTTCAGTTTTTACATAGCACATCTATTTATAAATAATACGACTGTAAAATGCTTTTCCTGTCATCCTGAGGACATTTTTATGGAATGGGGAGTATGCTAATGTTTAATTTGGGAGCATTTACCTTTTAAAGCTGTTTCAGTCATACACTTGGACGAATGTGGACTGTAGGAGGGTGGAAATGCTATCCACCATAGGAAATACTGCAAGCTTGTAGAACCTGGTCCTGAATCTTAGCAGTAAGGAGGGGAGCTGGGAAAAGTGCATTGCTGGTCTCCACTGAGCCCTGTGCAGGCAAAGGATGTGAAGACAACACAAAGAGAGCAATCCTGGAAACTTGTACAGCCTTTTGAACGAAGGCGGTGTAGTTCTATCTGGGAAGGACAGATAGTTTGATTATTTTGCATGCAAAGTTGCTTCAGTTGTGTCTGACTCTTTGCGACCCTATGGACTATAGGCCATCAGACTCCTCTGTCCATGGGATTGTCCAGGCAAGAATACTGGATTAGGTTGCCATTTCCTTCTCCAGGGGATCTTCCCAACCCAAGGATCAAACATGCATCTTCTGTACTTCATGCATTAGCAGGGGGACTTTACCACTGAGCCATCTGGGAAGCCCCATTCATTATTTTAATGACTTACTTTCACTGCCTTCCTTCCTCCTTTGCTATGGAAGGTAGTTCAGTTAGTCCTTTCTAAATTATTTGAGTTCTGGTATTAGAGGGGTGTGTGAGTGATTATATGCAGCAAGTCATTTTAGCAAGTCAATATCAAGCAAATAACATTGCCAAGCTTAAGGGAAAGTGGGTGGTTTTATCTCTCAGATGTCTGGAGGAATTAATTTTTCCTACACTTTGCAGACAAAACTTGGATTTAAAGATTGTGTTTCCCAAGACTAATATTTAGTGATAATCTGTACAAGGCCCTTGATGGGTGCTTTCACATACATCATTATAGCTTACAAAGTAGTTCTGAAGTTCTATTTTTATTCCTGTTTTACAGATATAGATACAGGGCTCCAGAGAGAAGCTTCCAAAGAGCTGATGGGAAAACGATCAATTTCATCACGTTAGTAACCATAGATTGCTTTTAGAATAGTCCTTTTTCTGGATGGTATGTCAGTTTCTAAGTCATTTCTCAGTGTTTTCTCTTAAGTGGTCTGTTACTGTGGTTGTCGTTAGAAACATTCACCAATTTTTTGCTTCTTTTTCCTGCTGTGGAATAGGAGGGCTTCGCATAGCTTCTTTGTGTGTGTGTGTGTGTTTCAGGTTTATCCTTCTTTTAAATTTTTAAATTAATTTTTATTGACATATAATTTTGTGTTAGTTAGTGATTAAGTTTGAATATATATTCTGTTTTTCAGATTATTTCCCTTATAATTATTGCAAAATATTGAGTGTAGTCCTCTGTGCTGTACAGTAAGTCCTTATTGTTCATCTGTTTTGTATAGAGTAGTATGTATACGTTAATTCCAAATTCCTAATTTATCCCTCCCCTTTTCCCCCTTTGGCAATCATAAGTTTGTTTTCTATGTCTGTGAGTCTATTTCTGTTTTGTAAATAAGTTCATTCGTATCTTTTTTTAAGATTCGAAGTGTTATATGATACTTGCCTTTGCATTACTTTACTTATTATGATAATCTCTAGGTCCATCCACATGGCTGCAAAGATATTATTTCCCTTTTTTTTTTTAATGGCTGAGTCATATTCCATTGTGTATATATCACATCTTCTTTATCCATTCATCTGCTGATGGACATTTATGTTGCTTCCACGTCTTGGCTGTTGTAAATAGTAATGCAGTGAACATTGGGGTGCATGTACCTTTTTGAATTATGTTTTTTTATGGATGCATGCCCAGGAGTGGGATTGCTGGGTCACATAGTAACGCTAGTTTTCTAAGGAACCTCCATACTGTTCTCCACAGTNATGTTGCTTCCACGTCTTGGCTGTTGTAAATAGTAATGCAGTGAACATTGGGGTGCATGTACCTTTTTGAATTATGTTTTTTTATGGATGCATGCCCAGGAGTGGGATTGCTGGGTCACATAGTAACGCTAGTTTTCTAAGGAACCTCCATACTGTTCTCCACAGTGGCTGTATCAGTTTACATTTATTTCCACCAGCACTTTAGGAAAGTTTCTTTTTCTCCATACCTTCTCCAGCATGTATTATTTGTATACTTTTTACTTTCTTTAAGTTAGCTAATGAAATGTGAGTAGAAGTGATAGAGTGTTACTTCCAGGTAGAGTCTTTAACAGCTGCTACATGATTTTTCTCTCATTTGCCTTCTGCCATGGCAACCAGTTATGCTCTGCTAGCTTGGGCCCTGGAGTTAGGATGACATGGAACAGTGCCCTCAGCCTATAATGTCTTATAATAATAATGAAAACTAAAACTTTTCTTTAAGCCACTGGGATGGTCAAGTGCTTACCATAGTACCATAGCTTAATGTATCCTGACTGATAAAATTGTGTGATTGGGTTTCACATTACAGGTTTTTGGTCTTGGCTTTCAAACTTATGCCTGTCAAATGATAAACTTCCCTTGTAAAGTAACAATATAGTCTTCTTACTCTGTGATTTTTGTCTGGTGCCTACTTAGGAGCCTTCAATGACATGGGATTTGAAAGGGCACAGACCTACCTTTAAGGAAAATTCATTTTGCAAATGTTTACTGAATTCCTTGGAGAAGGAAATGGCAACCCACTACAGTATTCTTGCCTGGAAAATCCCATGGACAGAGGAGCCTGGT